>QGML01000096.1:0-28440 GCA_007825375.1 Lachnellula willkommii | reverse complement strand
GCTCGTCATCAGGAGTAGCAATCAATCGAGCTTGCAAAGCAATTCAGACTGGAGAATGCAACATGGCTCTGGCTGGTGGAGTCAATATAATAACAGGCATCAATAACTATCTCGATCTGGGCAAAGCCGGATTTCTGAGCCCTACTGGACAGTGTAAGCCATTTGACCAGTCCGCAGATGGCTACTGCCGCTCTGATGGTGCGGGGCTCGTAGTGTTAAAGAAGCTTAAGCAAGCCATTAGTGATGGTGACCATATCTTGGGTGTTATTCCTGGCGTTGCGACAAATCAAGGTGGGTTGTCGACTTCGATCACCGTGCCAGATTCGGGGGCGCAACAAGCGCTGTACCAAAAAGTGATCCAGCAATCTGGTCTCCAGCCTGATCAAGTCACGTATATTGAAAGCCACGGCACTGGAACGCAGGCAGGGGATCCCCTAGAGATGGATAGTATACGCTCTGTATTTGGAAGCCCCTCCAGGTCTGATACTGCCTATGTCGGTTCTATCAAAGGGAACATCGGTCACTGTGAGACTGCGGCCGGCGTCGCAAGCTTGCTCAAAGTCCTAGCCATGATAAAACATGGCCAGCTTCCACCGCAAACCAACCACCAGAGACTAAACCCAAAAATCCCTCCTTTGAGAGAAGATGGTCTGGATATTACTCAGAGCCTGCGGCCTTGGGACGCTCCTTTCCGTGCAGCACTTGTCAACAGTTACGGTGCAGCCGGGTCAAACTGTGCGCTGCTGTGCTGTGAAATGCTGCAACAGGAAACGAACAAAAAACCCACAGATAGCGAGATGGCATTTCCCATTATGCTCAGCGCCGCCTCCCAAGAAACCTTTTTGGACAGTGCACGATCACTGGGTGCGTACTTGCGAAAAGATTCTACCAGTTTGAACATTGGAGATATCTCATTTACTTTGAACGATAGAAGACAGCGGCACAAGTACTGCATGAGCATAACGTCCACAAGTTCGAAGGATTTGGCCAAGCAGCTACTTTCCTTGGAGCCTTCCGCGTGTTTCGAATTCTGCCAAAGCTCCAGGCCTATAGTACTGTGCTTCAGTGGACAAAGTAGCAACAAAGTTGCGTTGGATAAGACGCTATATGAGGGCTTCCCAGGTTTCCGATCCTTTATTGATGCTTGTGATGCGGAGATCCAGGCTCTAGGCTTCAGCTCTCTTCTTCCCGCGATCTTCCAAAAGGAGCCGATCGTTGATGTAGTGACTCTGCAATGCGGTATTTTTGCAATGCAATATGCTTCCGCTCAATGCTGGATTGCGTCTGGTTTAAAAATAAGTGCTATTATTGGCCATAGCCTGGGTGAACTCACTGCTTTGGCGGTATCTGGTGTCTTGTCCCTGTCAGATAGCATCAAATTGGTGGCATCTCGCGGGCGCTTGATCGAAATTCAATGGGGCCCTGAGAAAGGAGCCATGTTGGCTCTTCAGTGCGATATTCCAGGCTTTGAAGAAATCACTGCCCACCTGCAAAGCAGCTCACAAAATGGCAATGTGGAAATTGCCTGTCACAACGCACCTGCCTCTTTGGTTGCCGTTGGCACCTCGGCGACCATTAATGCCGTCGAAGATTTGCTAAGAACCGAGCCAAACCTCCAGAAAATTAGATCCCAGCGACTGGAGACCAGCCATGGCTTCCGTAAGTGGACAATCTCATGCTCGGGTATCTTTCATTGAAGGTTCATCCATTCAACACATCTCCTCCCCATCCATTCCTAGTGGGTTCTTGATGTACTGCCGAAGAATTATTGCTAATTTCAAATGTCCAACCCTTAGATTCGGCACTCGTGGAACCCATTCTTGCTGATTTGGCCACCATATCCGGTTCCCTGCATTGGAACGAGCCAAATATTCGATTAGAAGTCTGTACCGCTGAAAGCATCCCATCCATGCAGAACTACAATGTTTCCAAACATGCTCGAGAGCCTGTGTTCTTCTCCAATGCCGTACGAAGACTTGAGAACTCTCTAGGAGCCTGTGTCTGGTTGGAAGCAGGTGTAGACACCCCAATTATTCCAATGATAAGAAAAGCTGCCAAACTGCCGGAAATTCACAAGTTTCATGCTCTGAAAACACCGGGTGATCGGAGAACTGTGGATGTAGTGAGCGATGTTGTGTCCACTCTATGGAAGAGCGGGGTCTCCTCGACACATTGGGGCTTCTTGCCTATGCATGATCGACAGTACAAACATATATGGCTGCCACCATATCAATTCAAGAAAATACCCCATTGGCGAGAAAATATCGACAGAACCATCGAAATGCAGCAAAAGCTCTCAACCAACGATTCTGAACCTACGTCGGTTGATTTACTGCAAGCTCTGCCTCAGCTGATTGCACGGAGAGCAGCGACAAGGGATGTTCCAGGCGTTGCAGAGTTTTTGGTGAATACTCAAAGCCAACGCTTTAGGAAGATCGTTGGGGGGCACGCCGTGCGCGAAAGACCGCTATGCCCCGCATCCCTTTATATGGAATGTGCCACAATGGCCCTCCAATTGCTTACAGGAGATACCGAAGATGCCAGTCTGGTTTTCGAAAAAGTTGAATTCCATTCTGCATTGGGTCTTGATTCGGGAAATGAGGTCGTGATACGACTTGAAGAGATTTCCAACGGGCAGTCCTGGAAATTTAGTGTTCGGAGTTCGGTTCCAACCAACCCAAGGCCGAGGCAGACATCTCACGGGAATGGAATCATCTCTCGTGACCCAAATCATATACCCTGTATGTTCCAGCGGCTTGTTTCTGGACCCACTGAGCGATTAGAGAAGAAAGAAGACGCGGAAAAGTTGATGTCGAAACGCGCATACGGGCTATTTGCACTGGTAGTGGACTATGCCCCCTTTTTCCAGGGCATTCACGCTATAACTCTGGATGATTGGGAAGCAATCGCCACAATCAGTCTCCCAGAGCACCAGCCCAACCGGGAGGAGAGTACATCCTGGAAAATCTGTGATACCGTCACCATTGACTCGTTTATTCAGGTCGTTGGGCTCCTCATGAATAGTAGTGATGTTGTGTCGCGAGGAGAAGTCATGGTGATGGTTGGCATCGAACGCGCTGTCATCTCACCGGTGTGTAAGATGGATGAGATGAAGCGTTGGCAAGTTTACGCAAAGTTTTCGTTCAACCAAGAGCAACCAATTGGTGACGTTTTTGTATCCTCTCCTGAGGGTGAGCTAGTAGCGATGCTTTGCGGTTGTCGGTTTACCAAAATTCTAATCTCGAAGCTCGAAAAAGCTTTAGATTCAGCGAATTCAACAGTACCCCCAGAGGTAACGCCCAGGAAGGAGACTCCTAGGAACGAGCTGTCTGCTGGATCAATCACAACGTCTGAAGGTTTCACTACGCCGACAAGTACGCCAGCCCAAGATAGCAACGATTCGGTGTTGCGTGACCTGATCGCCGAGTACACTGGGGTCAATAAACTGGATATTGCCCCAGATACTATCTTCGCGGATTTAGGGTTGGATTCTTTGGCATCTGTTGAACTTGTTTCAGAGCTCTTGTCCAAGTTTGGGTTGGTGATCACCTCCGACGATCTAGTCACAAGCACTTTGCATAGCCTCAACCAGACTCTCGGTATTTCAGCCTCTCGCTCAGTCAACATCGAGTCGAACAAGCCTAGGACTAGGGATCATGTAAGTCCTAACATTATCGATAGTCCATTGTACGACTTGCCAGAGCAAGAGTCTGATGGACGACGACGCCAACACTTCTTGCAAATTCTAGCCGAAATCTCTGGGGCCAATCTCGAGGATATCGAACTTTCTAATGCATTGGCTGATCTTGGTATCGATTCGTTATCTTCGGTTGATTTGAAGCAGGAGCTCGAGGATGCATTCTCTGCACGCCTCGATGACTTTGATCTGGACTGCACAGTGAGCCAACTCGCGACACGGCTGGAAATCAAAGGGTCAAAACTGCAAGCCCCAGACCTGAGTCTGAACCTTCCTAGGACAGATGCGGCCATTCCAAGTTCTGCTCCGCAGCAGAAAGAAAGTGCCGTCTTGTCAAATCCCTTCGACGCATTGAAGCAATCCGATACATGCTTCAATGCCTCAGCCAATAAACAAGGTTTCCTTCGATATTGGTCAGATGTCGCTCCTCTCCAGGACGAATTGCTGCTTGCTTACATAGTGGAAGGATTCTGCACTTTAGGGGTAGACTTTTCGCGTATTTTACCTGGAAATTACGTCCCTCAAGTGCCACACATGGTACAGAAATATGACAAATTGATGCAAAGGCTTTGGGAAATTCTGCAGAAGCACCATATTGTTTTCATCGATGAGGAAGGAGACGTAATACGCGGCAGCCGTCCAATCGATCCAAGGTCATCTTCTCAGCTGGCTGAATCATTCCAGGCTCAGTTTCCGGGCTATGAACATGAAACCAATCTCATCAGTCTGACGGGCCCTAGACTTGCAGATTGCTTGAGCGGCAAAGCAGATCCTGTGTCGATTATGTTTGGTAGCCCGTCGTCTTTGAAAATCATGGAGAACTTCTATGGCCAATCTCCGATGATGTCAACTTTGACGGAACAACTTGTGATCTTCCTGAAGACCCTGCTTCAAGATTTGGATCCCAGCCAACCCGTGAAGATTCTGGAAGTAGGCGCAGGCACTGGTGGTACCACGAAGAGACTCGCAGAGGCATTAGATGCGGCTGGCATCAAGGCTCAATATACATTTACTGACATCTCTCCGAGTCTTGTGGCAAAAGCGAAGAACAAGTTCAAACAATACCCATGGATCGAATTTGCTACCTTTAATCTAGAGAAAGAAGTTCCTGCGGCTTTTCAAAATCGTTTTGATGTTGTTGTAAGTGCAAACTGCGTCCATGCAACAACAAATCGCACCTCGTCTTGCCGCAGACTTAGAGAAGTACTAAACGAAGACGGGTTTATAGTACTTTCTGAAGTTACTAGAGTCATGGATTGGTATGACATCTGTTTCGGTCTTCTCGACGGGTGGTGGTTGGCAGAGGGTCGTAAGGCCTATCCTCTTCAGCCAGCAGAGGCTTGGATGTCGACTTTTGAAGCTGCAGGATTTGCCTCTACCGGCTACTCGCATGGTCCAACTCTCGAGGCCAATAGTCAACAACTTCTCGTTGCTTCCAGGAAACCTTGGGATACCCCCGCGATTATGGAAATCATGCCAGACACTCCCCATGGCCAACATGGCGCTCATAGCATGGAAACAATGATATATAAAGAGGTGGGTAATGTTCAAATTCATGCAGATGTTTACTTCCCCTTAAGGACTCCGTCATCGCTTATGCCTATTGGTACGCGCCCTTTCAACTTTCCCACTCATACCATCAAGTTCGCTAGCTGATGTTTTCCTCTAGCTCTCATGATCCATGGTGGAGGTTTCATGACACTCTCCCGGAAAGCCATCCGCCCAATCCAAACACAACACCTCCTCGCCAATGGGTTTCTCCCAGTCAGTATTGACTACCGGCTCTGCCCGGAAATCAATCTTATTGATGGGCCCATGGCCGATGTCTGCGATGCTTACAAGTGGGCTCAAACCTCGCTCCCGCAAATAGCTTCACATCACGGGATCGTAGTAGATCAAAGTAAAGTAGTTGTCGTCGGATGGTCGACAGGAGGTCATTTGGCTATGTCAATTGGCTGGACAGCAAAGATGGCTGGTTTGCAACCTCCAATAGCGGTGCTGAGCTTTTACGCTCCTGTGGATTTTGAATCTGGAGGTATGTTGCTCGTGACCAAAATCGGGAAACTTCTAATGTTGTTTGATCATAGACCTTGACGCAAATCGCGTGTCGGAGTTGCCGAATCGTAGCATGAGTATGGAGCGCATTATGGCTAGTCTACCAACCACACCTGTAAGTTTTATTTCGCATTTTCCCATATTCATTCGATTCTCTTCATCCACCAGATCCTTGACGACAGAGTTAAAGAAACTGATGCTAACGTGCAATCTCACAGATTACAAACTACAGCTCTGCGAAAGCTGATAGGACTGGTCTCGGCTGGGTACGCCCAGGCGACCCTCGCTCTGAGCTTGTCATGGCCCTATTCAAAGAGGGCATTGGGCTCCCGATCCTGCTGAATGGGTTGCCAGACACCACAGCGCCGCCATCCGAATGGTTCTCGCGACCATCACCTGCACAAGCCGCTTCCATCAGCCCACTTGCGCAAATCCGCCTAGGCGCTTATGACACACCTACTTTCATCATCCACGGCACTCGTGACCAGATAGCGCCATTCGCCGGTGCTGAATCTTTTGTGGGCGAGTTGCGGGAGCGGGGGGTTCCGCATGGTTTCTTGCCTTTGGAGGGCTTGGATCATATCCATGACTTGAGATTGAGGCCCGGGAGTGGAGAGTGGGATACACAAGTAGGACCGGGATATCAGTTCTTGTTTGATGTTGTGCGGGGCCATGCTTGAAGACAGGACTGCTGCTTGGAAAGATATTTAGGTGGGGTGTTGAATTTAAGCTGCTGGATTTGCTTGGTTCCATGTATTATTGCTCATATATCCTCGTCATCTATCCGCGCCAACAGTTGAATTCTAGAATATGAGTGGATTTTCAAAGGGAAAGACGAGTAGTATAAATGAGTTAGGTATGCTTGAAATGGGATCTATATATCTACATTCGTGAACCAAATAAACCGTCAAGATGTGGCATTATCGGTCATATCTGTCATTGAAATGGGTCTCAACGTTCCTCAAGGAACCATACCAGATCTCTGGCACCCAGCCGCAAGTGAAGTTCGTCTCAAACACCACCCGGCGATTCACACCAGTGATATTTCTGATGGATCTACTGCCCGCATCTGGCCTCACACCTCGGAATCATCACTTTACTCCTGACCGACGATGTTGGCGGGCTCGAATTTGAAGAAAGTCATAAATCAGGAAAGTTCTTGCCAGTTCGCGGATCCGCAGGGAGCCATGAACGAGTTGATAATCAATGTTGTGGATATGTTGGAACGGTGGACAAATGGAATGCTGAAGGCTGGTATGCATGGGGTGATGCAACCTGTGAGCACAGATTTGGGAGAGAAGGCGTTGATCCAGGAACGCTGGTCTGTTCCGTACTCTACCTGTTTAAAGAGTGACGAGATGCCCTTGTTGGGGCGTTACGGTACCGGGATTTGTAACGCCGCAAGTACGTATACCTAGTGCTTATGATAGCATTGCGGCTTTGGATTTCCAGTTGAGGAGACGGCGTCACGTTTATACTAATGCCTAATTAGCAGGGCAATAGGCTTTTTCTGCAACAATGTGCTTCTTAGAGAGGAAAACACATGAGTTTTGACCACAATGTCTATTTTATTATGAAATAGCATGGCGAACCCTTTCCTGGAAAGTAATATTTGAATATTGCTTGCTTAATCTTTGTAATTATATATAATGTTGTTAGTTCAGTAAAACCTTTAAAAAGTACCGTCTGATAATCAAGAGCCTTTGGATTTGTAGTTAATATACTCATTACTTTCGCCCAGCTACTTCTAGTGTATAAGATCTCCTATCCTGCCAACTTGGATAGGAGAGTGGAGATCTCTCTGCATCCCTCCACTCTAGTAGTATATCTTCATCTATCTCTCCTATCCTGGCTTCCAGGCTTGATTGGTAGTAGAGAGCTTGCTAGCATTTGTAGAAACTAGCAGGGGGCTAGCTCTCTAGCTCTCCAATGGATTTAGCGTTATTAAAGTTAGCATAGTAGGGATAAGGCATAAAAAGCGCACTACAGGTGCATGAATCGTTACCTGTTAAGGTTTGAACTCAATTAAGATTATTATCCCCATTTCCCTCTAAATACCTCGTATCGCCTTAAACCACGGATGGTTTCATCCGTCGCAGCACTAGAAACTCTATAGAGAGAACCCTACCAATAATAAGGCTATCGCTATTACGTCTATAGCATAAACTACTATTCTTCCACTCCACTTTTACTCTCCTATCTAGCTTTTTTCTCTCATTTGGAAGCCTTTCAGCCCTATTTTTAGTGCCATCCAGCGAGTATATCTTTAACTTTCCACTCCTATCCTGCCGTAGAATTAGGCCTGCTCTCCACTCCAGTGCTCAATTTCGTGGAGGGATAGGAGAGTCGAAACACTGGCTACTTCTTTTCACTTTCTTTCTTTCTTTGCGAAGACACTTTACTCTAAAAGCTTGAAAAACATTCCACGCAAACCCTTTCATCTTGTGGTTCAAAAAAATAATGAAAATACCTATGTAAGCCACCAAAGTGGGTTACGCGCGCCTAAAAGGGGGGACAACGGACAGGGGTATGAGTCACGTGGCTGGATTGCCCCGCCAAATTTATTTTCCCGCAATGACTCAAACAGTGCGTTTGCTCAATACAAACGCAACCTCTTTCTTCTTCCTCACTCCCTCGACGATAATTTGAAAATGACCTCCCCACTGAGTCCCGAGGAGTCAATTGCCCTCATAAAAGCCAACCTTGCCGAAGTCCTTAACCCCGAAATCATCGACGATGTAATCCTCAAAGAAAAGCGACCCCTCAAAGTCTACTGGGGCACCGCAACCACAGGCAAACCGCATTGCGCCTACTTCGTGCCAATGATGAAGGTCGCAGAGCTGCTGGCGGCTGGATGCCACATCAAGATCCTGCTCGCAGACATACACGGCTATCTAGACAACATGAAGGCACCTTTCGAGCTTGTGGAGTTCCGCGCAAAGTACTACGGGAAGATAATAAGGTCGCTGTTGAAGGCTGTGGGTGTGGATATATCGCGGCTGGAGTTTGTGCAGGGGAGCTCTTACCAGTTGAGCAAGGAGTACACTATGGATCGGTTCAAGCTGGAGGGCATGACGCGGATCAATGTTGCGCAGAAGGCGGGGGCAGAGGTGGTGAAGCAAAGTGATGATCCCTTCCTAGGAGGTCTGGTCTACCCTCTTATGCAAGCACTGGATGAGCAGTACTTGGATGTCGATTGCCAATTCGGAGGCATTGATCAACGGAAGATCTTCACATTTGCGATGGAGAACCTTCCTAAGCTGAACTACAAGGCTAGGGCACATCTGATGAACGCAATGGTACCGGGACTTGGAGAGGCAGCGAAGATGAGTTCCAGCGATGCAGACTCGAAGATAGATCTTCTTGACGCGCCAGAGGCTGTGGAGAAGAAACTACGGAAAGCAGTCTGTGTACCGAAGCAAGTGGAGGGTAACGGTGTCATTGCCTTCGTGGAGAACGTTATCATGAGAGCTCTTGCGCTGAAGGGTGGCTCAAACTTCGTGGTACAACGGAAGGACCAAGAACCTCTCGTCTACGAATCAGCAGATAAGCTGAAAGAAGACTACGCTGCAGACATTGTACGTCCAGTCTCTTCCCACATCATAAATATACTAACATCCTCTTCCAGCTCACCCCCCAACTTCTAAAATCCGCACTCACCCACCACCTCAACGAACTCATTGCCCCTATTCGCGCTGAATATGACGCCGACGAAGAGTGGAAAGCAATCGAAGTCCAAGCCTATCCACCCGAAAAATCCGCCGTAAAAGTCAAGAAAGTAAAGGACAAGGGCGATCCAGCGAAGCGTGCGGCAGCAGCAGCGGCAAGACAAAAAGTTGTCGCGCAGCCGGACGGACATGTTGAAGGCCCTGACGCAGAGAAGGTCAATGTGGGAGGTAGTGTGGCGGAGACACTGCAGAAGCTAAAGGTTGATGAATGATGTTATTGATGCTTATGAATGAAAGAGTAGAAGAAAAGTTATGAAATACCCATTAGTGAGTCTGGAGAATGTACTCACCATGCAACAAAGTTCTATTCCGTTTTACAGAAAAAGGGCTTTGTCACATGCATGTTCCCTTGGGATTTCAATCAGCCCCCTATTTGCCCCCTGACTGAATCACTATGTCTCCTCTTACTGTATCACACGTAAAGGCACGATGTGAATACCCATTCAGACTTGGCTACGATCATAGGTATAGCGGGCACCTGCACAAATCGCCTCCAGCTTTCACTCGGAAGTTGATTTTGTAGATGCCTAGACATAACTCAGGATCCTGTATCTACCCGTTGTTGGATATTTCCCGGGTCTCTATTTAATAGGCTCAATTCAGACATATTAATAGCATTATATCAGTCTCTTCCATTGAAAGAAGTTCCAGTAGAGCAATTCACTATGCCATGTTCGGTTCGACAGCCCCGATACAGAAGGTACCCAGTTAGGGGTCTCCTCCCCATATTGTCTGTTCAAGTGAATCTAGCTCGCTCATATCCCCCCTGTTCTTTATGCAATTCCTTTCAACACCACCAACTTTAAACTTATCTGTGGCACAGGAACGTAAGGACGACAGATCGGCGATCGCACTGCTACAGAGCTGTTCAGAGCGCATCTCTGGCTCTCAACAAGGATATGATCATATGCTTTCGGTGCTGTCCTTGAGCTTTCAAGAGCCCGCCGACATATTCACTTGCTGTCTCTGGCCGTCTCCACAAAAAGAAGAAGGAAGGCTAGGTAGCGGTGGACAGAAAAAGCGGCACTAATTTATAATGTGCCAGCCGGCGTGGGACATTAAACATCAACCATAGTCAATCTCTAGAAACAGAGCCAGCAGTCACCCTGCAAACCGACAACTATGTCTTCTTCAGAACTGACAAGTAGGTGCTTAACTCCAGGTGCTGGGCAACCTACCTTCAAGTTTCTTGGCTAATGAAATGTAGATTCAATTTCCCTGCCGACTACCCCGATACAGGATGTCTCGACCTCACACAATTCCAACCAGGAGGAGATGGATGTCTCAGAGATGAGGCTGTCCTACAATACAGGCGTAAGTGCCATCTCGAGTTCCTACATCCTTTTCAAATAATGTCTCTGGGGATTTGAGACATTCACAGAAGGCTAATTTTAGATCTTTCAGCATGGCGACTTCTATTTTAGTCGGCTTATAGATCGCCATAAGCGTTCATTGTGGAGTGGAGGTCTGATTCTAGCCGAACGCAGCAACGGTGTTCCAGTCGCTGAAATTGAAGGCTTCGAAAGGTTTGTGCAATCTAATCTCCATTCAATTCAAGTCAATTTCAGTCGTTGACTAGCACCCAGACTCGGTCCCTTCAAGTTCTTCAAACTTCCAATCGAGATCCGTCAGAAAATCTATCGCTTGCTGCTTGGCCCATTTTATACCTATGATGCGGATACTAAACGTCATTACATACTGCTCTACTTCGAGAAGAAATCGGCCATGCCTTCATTGGACTTGGTGGGTTTAGGCTCAATAATCGAAGAAGAATCTGAAGACCTAGAAGCCAAGCGCGAGGTAATAAAAGCCAACATCCAACACCAATATGTGATTCATCCAAGCCGCAGCAGTTCCTATGAACTACGCACTGGTTCACAAATGCCTGCAAAGGAAGTTACAGCTAACGACTGTTGGCTGAACAACAAGGACTATTTGCTCCTCGAATGGATTCGCCAAGCGTCAAATGTAAGCCCTCTTTTCAGAAAAGAGCTTGGAGACGAGTTCTGGACGAATGTGCAATTACACTGCGGTTCTGGCCTACAAGATTATAGACAACTCTTATCCATGCTCAAGGAGAGACCATCTATTCACAGGGGTATCAAATACCTGGGCATCGAGCTCGGTTTCCAGGACAATGGAACGCCCTTGGGAGACAAAGAGGACTTCGAGTACTGGTGTGGCTATCTTTCGGATACTCTACAACTTGAAACTCTTTGCATTTTGTTCAGCGTGGACGAGAAAGACATAGAGCACTTTGCGAGGGGTCAGGGACGTTTTTCGTATTTGAGGGAGCTAAGAAAGCTGCACGTCACCAAGAACATCGACCTTTACTGCTATATCAACACATTTTACGAGCCACACTCTTTCAACGACTGGAGCAATGACGACGAGGAAGGTAACGATGAGGATAGAGATCGGTATTCAGAAGGTCTTTGGGCTAAATGGAAGCCACTGGTGGAAGATTTAATACTGCCAGGTACACTCCGCGCTCACAACAAATCAGATAAGGACAAATATCTCGAATCTTACCCACAGCCTCCCACACCATCTCCCGCCAATACACCAGATGGGCAATGAGTCGTCATGTAATTGCCATCTCTCACTGCAATTGCTGCTTTTTCCAAACCAAGCCAGTCTCCAATTACGTCCAGCTGCAACTACGTATACTTTAGCAATCGAAGGTTGGCGCTGGGATTCTCTTGTTGATGCGAGAAGAGTGTTTTCACACATTGGCATTCTCGGACTTTTGAAATCTCACTTGAGTTACAAAGGTCCAACGCGCTTACGTTGATCTGATGGGATTGCCCATGTTCAATCGGCGGGACTTCAAGAACCTCAAGACTTTGGTAAGACTATTCGGGAATTATTATATCCCCTATTGCAGCAAACAGATAGCGCAGACACGTGCAATACACTTTCTTTCAACCTTTTTACGACGCTGAAAATAGGAGCCGAACAGAGACACAGGTTTGAAAAAGTGGTCAGAGAACTGGTCCAAAGTTGATCAATCTGAATGGTTCGAGGCGATGGTTTTCCTTATCCTCTCAAACTCCCTATAACTTAGTTGAAATAGGCTGTTGCTAACATGACATTGGGTTCGAAACGGCAACAGACAAAAAGATGGCTTGAAAAGTCCTCTTCAAGCAAGTTGACGTGTTGCTAAGCGGCAATGTGTTGATCGCCATTCGCAGAGAGGAATATCGCTCTTATAGCGTGACCTCTCACTTGGAGCTCATGCTGAGGATATACTGGACGTAGAAACATATGCTCCCAGTGGCCTAGTGGCATAATAGGCCCGTGTGTACAAAGGTAGTCTATGCTAACCTGACAGCTTGCATGGGGTAGCACAGTCTACAAATCCCTAAGTTGTACTTGGGAATATATCCATGTCAAAGAACTGGAATGCTTGCTGGTCCCCTAGACCTACCATACTACCAGTTCTTATCACGAGGACACCATGTGGTTTGCGAACGACCAGTTGGAACGACGATCATCAGGAAGCCCTCCCTCTTTTTATTTACCCCGCATCACGTACGGAGTACCCCGCATCACGTACATGTGGCTTGAAAGCCTCGGGCCTTTTGAAGGTGGGTGAACGCCACATCTCAGACGACGTGTCAGGGTTGAATTCATTGCATCGCACCCGTTTTCCATACCACGTTACCCTTATCCTAGAACATACTCAGGCTCAGGTACGGGAGAGCGTGACTGGGCTTTGCTTGCAAGCGAACCTGCACGATTGGCCCAGCCTATTGGCTGTTCAAAAGTAAACCCCTGGCTCTGCATATATTACTCGAGTAATTTGTCTTGCAGCAGTTGCCCGACTCCGAGCAGGAGGTACAGATGTTCTGGGACGGATCTTCCGGAAATTGTCTCGGACCGATTATGGCGCAGATAAGTTCTGTTGGTCCCCTGGGAAGCATCTCCCCATGGTTACCCCAGCCCAGACACCCCTACCCCGGCGACATGATCAATCGACTGGAAACTCTGGGGAAGCCTTCATACCTTCCCTATTAAGCAAGCCGAGTGGTTTGCTTACAGTCTGTGCCCTACCCGAGCTACTGGCAAGACAAGATGTCTAGGTGCATATGCAATTAAACCTAATTTACTCGAGTATATTGGTGTCTTGGAATGCGGAGTATAAAGTTCCGGCCAAACTTCCTGGATTTTTCTTTTCTGTTCGCTGTTCGTGTCCTTCGTTTCTGTTTCTCCCACAGCAATTGAGACATCTTGTACCTTGAGATGTGGTTTTCTTCAGTAGCAATTGTTACGGCATTGGCAGCTGTTGCCAATGCCCAACTTGAGAATGCCTTCTCCCCTCCACACTATCCGTCCCCATGGATGCGGGGCGGCAATGGCTGGCAAGATGCCTATGCCAAAGCCCAGAGCTTCGTCTCTCAGCTCACTCTGCTCGAAAAGATCAATCTTACAACTGGCGTGGGATGGGAAGGTCAACAGTGTGTAGGAAATACTGGATCAATTCCTCGCCTCAATTTCACTGGACTTTGCCTCCAAGACAGTCCTCTTGGTATCCGTGATAGTAGGTTCTGCAGCATGCCAATCCTTGTTTTTATTGCTGATAGCCTATGTAGCGGATTTCAATTCTGCCTTTCCTTCGGGCATGAACACAGCGGCGACATGGACTACACGGCTCTTTAAAAGCCGAGGCAATGCAATGGGATCAGAACACCGCGACAAGGGCATCGACGCACAATTAGGGCCTGTTGCTGGTCCACTTGGGCGATCCCCTGCTGCAGGCAGGAACTGGGAAGGTAATTTGGCACAACGAAAATTCAAATGTATAGAACTGACATATTTGACTAGGCTTCAGTCCTGATCCAGTATTAACTGGGGTGGCCATGGCAGAGACTATCAAAGGGATTCAGGATGCGGGTGTGATAGCCACGGCGAAACATTACATTTTGAACGAGCAAGAGCATAATCGAGAAAATTCAGGCAGCGTCTTGGCGTACTCATCTAATGCGGATGACAAGACAATGCATGAGTTGTACTTATGGTGAGTACACACCTTCCAGTAACTACCTCCCAATATCCTAATTGGTACAAAGGCCATTTGCGGATTCGGTTCGTGCGGGTGTAGGATCTGTGATGGCCTCCTACAACCAAGTCAACAACAGCTACGCATCACAAAACTCCTATACTCTCAACTACCTTCTCAAGAATGAGCTAGACTTCCAAGGGTTCGGTATGAGCATCCTCGTCGACCTTTGAATCCACACTGAAAATTATCTAGTTGTGAGTGATTGGGGGGGACAACATTCCGGCATTTCTTCTGTTTTCGCAGGCTTAGATATGACCATGGCAGGAGATCAGAGTCTTGCATCTGGTAATACTTATTGGGGGTCGAATCTTACCGCCGCAGTCCTTAATGGCACGATTCCTCAATGGAGGCTTGATGATATGGTCGTCAGAATTATGTCCGTAAGTATAGACGAAGCTAATTATTTTCTCCCAGTCTGGATGTTCATTTATCGAATTATCAACTTAATTGCAAAGTTTTCAGCAGAAAATTCGCTAAGATGAGCTAGGCATACTACAAAGTCGGCCGCGACACTGCCAGGGTGCCCATAAATTTCAATTCTTGGAGTTTGAATACCACGGGGTACATCCACCCTGAAGCGAGTGAAGGGTTTCAAATTATCAATGAACACGTCAATGTTCAAGGCGATCATGCAAACCTCATTCGGGAGATTGGTGGCGCGTCGACGGTTCTCCTCAAGAACACAAACAACGCTCTTCCACTCAAGAGACCAAACAGCATTGCTGTCATTGGAGAAGATGCTCATGATAACCCTGGCGGCGTCAACTCATGCTCAGATCGCAACTGTGATCAAGGAACTTTAGCAATGGGATGGGGTTCCGGAACGGCAAACTTCCCGTACCTGATTGCACCGGTCACCGCCCTTTCGGCACGAGCTGCCAGAGATCAAACAACTTTTACCAACGTTAGCGATAACTACGACTTTGATGCCGTAACAAAAGCTGTTGCTGGTACTGATGCTGCAATAGTCTTCGGAAATGCTGACTCGGGAGAGGCTTACATCACGGTAGACGGCAACGCAGGTGACAGGAACAACTTGACATTGTGGGGAAATGCGGATGCACTTATCGCCCACGTCGCATCGATCCACCCCAACACAATTGTTGTACTTCATACAGTTGGTGCAGTCATCGTAGAAGAGTTCAAGAACCACCCCAACATCACTGCTCTTCTTTGGGCAGGCATTCCGGGCCAAGAATCCGGAAATGCTATCACCGACATCCTTTATGGTGATCGCGTGCCCTCAGCCAAGAGCGTGTTTACTTGGGGAAAGCAGCGCGAGGATTGGGGAACAGATGTTGTCTACACACCTGAATCAAACACGCCCCAACTGCCCTACAACGAAGGCGTATTCATCGACTATCGCCACTTCGACGCCCAGAATATCGAGCCTTCCTACGAATTCGGCTTTGGTCTTTCCTATACCAATTTCTCTTACTCCGACCTAAAAATCGAGAAGCAGAACCCGGGTCCATATGAGCCTACAACCGGCCAGACAAGCTCTGCTCCTACTTTCGGAACAATCAACCTCAATGGTACCAATGCATCATTCCCACCAGGGTTCCACAAAGTCCCTCTATACATCTACCCTTACATCGACTTCCCGATCCTCAGGAACCAAACCCTGGATTTGCCTGCAGGCGTAACAGATAGCTCGCCCCAGCCCAAACTGCCTGCTGGAGGATCAGGAGGTGGTAACCGTCAATTGTGGGATATTATGTACATCGTCTCAGCCACCGTTACAAATACTGGCTCCGTGAAAGGGACAGAGATTCCACAACTTGTAAGTCCATTCCCTCTGCCCTCGCTCGCAAGATTAGAAACTGATATAAACAATAGTACATATCTCTCGGCGGCCCCACAGACCCCAAAATCGTGCTCCGAGGTTTCGACGATCTGACCCTTGATCCCAATGAATCACAAACCTTCACGTACCAGGTTACAAGGAGAGATATTTCGAACTGGGATACAACATGTCAGGATTGGGTTGTTAGTGACTCTCCGAAGACGGTGTATGTAGGGAGCAGTTCGAGGAATCTGCCATTGCAGGGAGCTCTGCCATAGAGACTGGAAAAAGGGGATGAATGAAAAGTAAGAAAATATATGAATAACCTAAAATTTGAACGGAAATTTGAAAAGCACTATACAGTTGTCTGGCCTCGGCCTCTCTTGGGAGCTCTTTCCTTGCCAAGTAGGTCTATCGAAACGGAAAGGGCGTTTGGAAAGGGGTTAACCACGTGGTGAGCATCGTAGACTGGTCGCAAGATCACAACATATCTTTCAAGTGAAAGCCTCAAGATCCCTACAGCACGGTGGATAGAAGAAAGCGGCACCAGTTTATAATGTGCCAGGCGGCGTGGGACATTAAAAGTCATGTCGCACAGGCCTGACACGTGATGCCGTCAGCTGCTCCTGCAGTTCAAGCTGGAGGCCCAACGAGGCTGCATTTCCTTCTGCAACCTCAGAATGTCGCCACGTATCCCACTTCTACACACTTTACTATTCAGAAAGCTATGAGCTACTGAAATCCGTCCTTTTATCGAATCCGCTCGTCGTCCATCCTACTGCTACAGTACGCTGCAAGTCACACCGGTCCTATCTGTGCCACGGCCCACAGCCCACAGCCTCACGCTGCATACTCGTTTTTGACCAAAGCTTTCTCTGAAGATCCATCAGATCCAAAAGCAGACGCCATCTAAACCCACCTGCCTGTTGACAATATCGATATGGACGGCCTTTCCGGTGCGGCGAGCGTGATCGCCGTGTTGCAACTGGCAACTGCAGTCGGCTCGGCGCTCAAAGATTATTACGAAGGTGTCCGCGATGCCAGGGAAGATATAGGCAAGCTATATGGTTCCGTCAAAGGACTTGAGGGGATATTGGGGCGTTTAAATGATGTGGCTAAGGGCTTGAATAATGAGACGCTCTTGCTCTTGACACAGCCTTTGGAGGGGGTCAGAGCTGAATTGGGGGAGCTAGGGGGGAAGCTTCATATCTCGGAGGCGGAGACTCGTGCTCGGAGAGCACTTCAGTCGCTGTAAGTCTTACATTTATCCGTACTGTGGTTCCAATGGTGATCCCAGTGTTTTACGGCCTTCACAAAAGCCTCGCCTTGCGGTGGATAGGAAACAGCAGTACCAATTTATAATGTTCCAGGCGGCGTGGGACATTAAAAATTAACTATGGCGAGTGCCGCTCTTGTCTATCCAGCATAAGGGGCATTACACTTTAGGGGTTAATAAGGCTAAGGGTTTCCAGGACATGGCCTTTCAAAAAGAAGGACGCTGAGAAGTCAGTTAATGCAATCGAGAAACATAAATCCAGTTTGAGTCTTCTGATTGGACTTGAAAGTTTGTAAGTACTTGTTTGGGTACTGTGGGGAATTATCCACGTCGTCGTGTAACACTTGTATACTGTCGATATGGCTAACTAACTTGCTGATAAGGCACCTCGGATTTGAACAATTCGACATTACTGCTGATATCAGAGCTGATATCAGATTGGCCCGGATCGATGATGATCGCCGACGCATTGTCGGTTGGCTTTCCAAGGGCATCCCAGATCCTTCGCAGGAGCACAACATTGCACGAGACAAACACGAGGAAAGTACTGGATCTTGGCTCATTAATGATAGTAACGATTATTTGGGCTGGCTAACGGCTCCGAACTCTTTCTTATGGCTGAATGGAGGTGCTGGAGCGGGGAAATCTATCTTATGGTTCGTTTTCCCACTCATTAGTATACGATCAAATAAATACTAACCCTTTTCTAGTAAGTGCTTTACAGCTCTCAATACTATTATCATCATGAGATACTAACAGTCCAATTCATCAGGCTCAACCATCATTGATGACCTCCAGGACCGCTGCAGAGATGAGCCGTCCTCGGCCGTAGTCTACGTACCAACCCCTTTCTTTATTCAACCTCTCTGGATTTGATAAGTGGTGGCTCCCGAAGCGCGTATAATCTCCTCAGCTCTCGCTGTTTACAGGAAATAGGGTACTAATTCGTCATAGTGGTACTTCACGTTCAGAGACGTGGAAAAACAGGATGTTTCAAATTGCCTCCGCTCACTGATTGCTGATATCTGTAGCAATAGACGGGACACACCCCAGTTCCTACAGAAAGAACTTGAACGAGCCAATGTTGGCCAACAGAAACCAACCTTGAAAAGTTGCATCGCCATGCTGAAAGAAGTCATTGCTGGATTTGACAATGTTTACATTGTCTTGGATGCTCTAGATGAATGTCCAAAGGTCGAAGAGAAGAGGCACAAGCTGTTGAACTTGTTACATGATGTTTGCGGTTGGAACTTCTCATCATTACACATCCTAGTAACTAGCAGGAGGGAGCCTGACATTATCGAATCCTTTACCAGCTTTACTGATGAGCTAGACAATTTTACGAGCATTATTGCGGTTGGCCCTCAAATTGAAGATGACATCAAGAAGTATCTTCGGCGTCAACTTCAGTCAAGCGTTTTCAAAAATTGGAAGAAATCTTTGAAACGGGACGTTGAATTAGCACTTGCCTCAAAAGCGGATGGAATGTAAGTAAATATTTCAATTCCAACGGACGAATTTGAGGTGATAAGACAAAGGCATGTAATATAAAGCTACTAGTCTAAGTCCAGGGATTATGACATCCTTTTTTCTTTCCCAGTATCTTCTTACACCCGTTAACATTACCAGGTTTCGCCTCGTCGCCCTCCAACTCGAAGCACTCAGCAAACTACGAGCAGATTCAAAGATCCGATCAGCCCTGGAAAACCTCCCAAAGACATTAGATGCATTCTACGACAGAATCATCCTCGAGATTCCAGAGGAAGACCAAGAGTATGCAAACCGCGCACTGCAATGGATCGCGTTTGCGGCAAGGCCACTTTCCTTGAAAGAATTGGCCGAGGCGGTCATCATATCACCCGAACACGAACCATGCTTGCGCGACGAAGATAGACTTATGGATTCTGAAGATTTGCTTCATATTATACCGTCCGGTCTTATCCGGACAGTGCGTGTGGAACTCGGTCGTTATGACACCATTAAAGAGACATTCGACAGCTCATCAGAGCAAGAGGATACAGACGAAGAAGAGTCCAATGAGCTTAGTGACAGTAGTGTTATAGAGTCTGTGGGTGGTAGTGATATAGGGTCCGAGGATGATTCCAGGTCCAATGAGCTTAGTGACAGTCGTGTTATAGAATCCGTGGATAGTAATGGTACAGAGTCTGTGGGTGGTAGTGATATAGAGTCTGGGGATGATTCCAGGTCTCATGGTTCGTTCACCTCAGCGGGGTATGCAAACCATGGAACTAAATTGATAGTAAGTCATTTTGAATTTCTAAGGTTCAATCCAGGATCACCTTGCATCATGTTTATTGCAGAACCTGACGCTCTTGCACCGAAAATACTTTAAAATTCTTGAAACATTACGGGAAACCCTGCTAATGCGGCGCTCTTTGCTAGGTTCAATTCGCCCACTTCTCGGTCAAGGAGTATCTGATGTCATTACGGATATTAGAAAATGGTCCCGTGTCAAGGTTTCACCTTAACGAACTTTGCGTTCACGAAGCCGTTGGACTATCTTGCATTTCATATATCATGTATGTGGCAAGCCAAAATCCAACAATCACAAAGCGTGTGTTTTTACAGTTCCCACTTCTTCACTATACCGCCAATTCCTGGCAGTACCATTTGCTGAATCTGGAGGGATATCATTGGAGTCCATCGATCGAGAAAACGGCCCTCGAGTTTCTGAAATATGGTTCTCGTGCCTGGCATATATGGGCCACTTTATGTGAATCCGAACCCATATATGGCGCTCCAGGTCAAATTAAGAGACGTCCGTCTTCCCCACCTGGAATTTCCCACAAGAAAGAAACAGCACAGCTACATCCAATAACTTGGCTCTCTCACTTGGGATTGAATTACTTGTTGCAAAAGTTACTTGACCAAAAGTTAGACTTAGCCTCAATACCTCAAACAAAGGAGCTAGGGAGCCCGCTTTATGCTGCAGTTTGTAAGTCCCATATGAAACGATATGGTTTCCATTTGCACTTGGACCCCGCTATTAAAGAACCTA
This sequence comes from Lachnellula willkommii, assembly GCA_007825375.1. NCBI lineage: Eukaryota > Fungi > Ascomycota > Leotiomycetes > Helotiales > Lachnaceae > Lachnellula > Lachnellula willkommii. The sequence goes on along the minus strand of QGML01000096.1, from coordinate 7,814 downwards.
AGCGAGATCTACGACGCTGTTTTTATACATCAAACTTGAGGGCAAATAACTAGAACCCCTGTCGTCAAGAGATTACGAAAATGAGGGACAAATGCTAATACATGTTTGCTTTACAGGCACTGGGAACAAAAAAGGCGTAGAAATTCTCCGTACTAGAGGTGCAGATGTAAACCAAAGGGGTGGTAGATACATGTACGCTTTGCATCATGCAGTCTACGGCGAAGACTTTGATATGGTGGCCTTACTCTTGCGGCACAGAGCTGAGGTCAACCGACGAGACAGCCACAATGAAACTGCATTAACGAGCGCGTCTAAAGGAAGCAATATAGACGTCGTTCGATTACTGCTTCAAAACGGTGCTGATATTAACGCTCTCGGAGGAGCGTACGGGACAGCATTAGGTGAAGCTGTTGCGTTTGGGAGTGTAGAGATTGTTCGAATATTGCTTCAAGAGGGTGCTGACGTTAATGCCCAAGGAGGAGTGTACGGGACTGCATTAGGTGCAGCTGCTGCGCTTGGGGAAGTAGAGATTGTTCGAATATTGCTCCAAGAAGGTGCTGACATTAACGCCCAAGGAGGAGACTTCGGGACTGCATTAGGTGCAGCTGCTGCGGAAGGGGAAATAGAGATTGTTCGAATTTTGCTCGAAGAGGGTGCTGATATTTATGCCCGAGGAAGCTCTAGGGGACCCGCGTTGCAACAAGCTGTCAGATGGCGTCATGAAAATGTCGTCGAGGTTCTTCTCGATGCCAGCGTCGAGAATCGATACCAAGATATATGGGACACCATGTACGGTCGCCTGAAGAAGATTCGGGAGTTGGAAAGCGAGGACCCTTACAACGAATTAGAAAGAGCCAGGAGAATCCAGAAAATGTTGGATCAGTGGCTTGCGAAGCAAGAGAGCAAGAAGAAAGTGGATGTTGAGGAATCAGAACACGAAGCCGATCCGCTTCCAGCATGACTATGTAGCAGACATCAAACCTTTACTCTCACCGACTTTTAATGTCCCACGCCACCTGGCACATTATAAACTGGGTGTCGCTTTTTCCTATCTACCGAGGGTTTCTTCAAGAAGCCCCTTTAAGACTTTCACTCGAAACATATATCGTGATCTTAATGCTGACCACGTGGTCGCCCCTTTCCGTTTCGATACGTCTAGTCAGCAAGGAAATATCAACCCTCCAGAATCCTCTTCCAGTAACCTCATCTTACTACTACTACCTCTTTTCATATCCACCTCCACTATCTCAGGCGGGGCGGGGAAGTAATAGGGGGGTAACGAGAGCACGTGATTCTGTCTCACTTCTTCCTTTCAACACTTTCTTACGGAGTAACCTATAGTGTTTACGTCCTTCCCCATAACATATCCGCCGATTAGAATCCTTGAGTATGCTGGATATAAAGCGGTACTTGTTCGCATCGACTTTTAATGTTCCACGCCGCGTGGCACATTATAAATTGGCGTTGCTTTTTCCTATCCAGCGCCAGGCCTTCCTTTAGGCTTCAAGTAGCAGAGGCGTTTTGCGAGAAGGCCGTAAAACAGTATAGGAGGTAAGATGTTTTGAACGGCACTTGTACATGTACGTATTAAGAAAACATCTGTTTCTGAATAACCAGCAACTTAAGCAAGCCGTTGGAAATCGAGGATGGACAATATAGCGAACATAAAACCTTTTGATCAGAAATTGGATTTTGCCGCACTGATAAATGATGTTCAATGATTGATTAAGAGATCTATAGCAACAGGTAGCAGGTATGTTTGTCTTGCGCTTGCAAAGGAGAAGGTGAAAGAGTTGAGGATACCAAAATGCACTACATCTAGGAGACAACATCAAGGAAAACAAGGGAAACTAAAGGGAAAAACGTGTGGGAATTATCTTCTTTTCTATATATATCTAAACTAACAGCCAAATCTCTCTGAGCTACGAGCAATTGTAGGTTCAGACATATATCCTCCTCTCAAAATGACAGCCAGTATTCACACACATGTGAATATATCATCAATATTTAAACGCCTCCAATGCCGTTTTGAGACCACATTGACCCTCAGCGCTAAACTTTTGCCAACTACCAAAGCGAAAGCCCAAGCCTTGTTCAAATCAAATCTTTCCTTCTTTCCCATGCATGCACGCTATGCCCAAAACTCCAGCCAAGCAAACCTGAGCTAAGCAACCAAAAAAAACTCCAGCTGAAATGCGAATGTGAGAATTATTCGGGCGCTCATTCGTTGTCGTCATCGTCAGTCGCGGTGTTTTCCTCGACTTCCACCTCCTCTTCATCATCCTCATCCGCACTATCATCATCAGACTCCTCGTCCTGATTGAGACCAGGCACGCCTTTCCACGGCACGTAATCGTCCTCGACCCATCGCTTGCTCATAGGTAACTGGTACGGGTCAAACGGGAAATACGATTCCAGCTGATGCCAACTCTCGTCATTGCCGCCATTCCCAGTATCTCTCAGCGCACCATTTGCTTGCGAGGAAGAGAATTGACTGAGTCGGATCCGCTTATTGCTTTCTAGACGCGGGTACACATACAAGAAGCGGAGGTGGTGAGCGATCTTTGCGAATTCGGATACGATGAGAGGAGTACAGATTTTGAGTGGGTTGAGTTTGGAGTAGATGGCGCTGGAGAGCGTTTCTTTGATTCCTGGCGCCCAGTCTAGGTCTTGATCTAGGAAGCCTGTCGGGTCGTCGTCTTCTAATACGTCGGTGGAGACGATGAGGTCGCGCCAGCGGAAGCAGAAGATATAAAGGAGGGCCTGTGTCATGGCATAGAATGTACCGTATCGCTTCAAGTCTGGGCCTCGGCAGGTGAGCTCGTTTTCAACACGGATGTTGTCCAGGTGGCTCCCGATGAGTTCGAAAACAGTCCGGATGACTTCGGGTTCAACGTGGGCACCCCGTGCGACAAAGCTGGCTAAATAGGATGCTGCCGATTGCTTTAGCACGGCAGGCTGACCAGGCCGGAAAGCTAGATCGACACAGGTTCCAGCGAATCGATCCACGAAATGGTCGGCTGTCTGGGCGAAGTGGAACAGTAGGAATTGCGTATGTCGAGCGTGGCGGATCGGAAGTATAATATTTGTAAAATGCGCAAGTAAAGTTTCGAACATCAAAGTGGCTTCGACGCTATTCGGATCCGTGAAGTATGGACTGTATATAGTAAAAAGCAGATCAAGGATGGCGTCCATCTTCTCAATATTGCCCGAGATCTCCTTGACTCGTTTCGAATCGCTGTGAATATCTTCATCACTGGTGACTGAGTCCACATCGCTGTCTGAATCCTCGCCATCATCCTCCTCGGAGTTTTGGGTCAAGACAGTTTGAGCTACGGCGGCTGTAACTTCGTCATCAAGATCGTCAAGGTCCAGTTGCATCTGGACATCAACCTTAACAAGTCTATCCGTGATGAGCGCGAAAACATCAGACCTTAGCTCAGGGGCGTATTCGATCAGCTGTATCAGATTCTTGATATATGTGATGTGTACGGTCTTGGCGGCGTCTTGGAAGGGGAATTTGGTATTTAAAATGGCAGATAGGGTGTTGCTCGCAGACGGGACTACTTTAAGAAGATATTCAAGCGCCTTGTGTATCCTCAAAACCATTTGATCTCGGTTCACATCAGGACAGCCTTCCATACGTCCACTCGATAATCGCACTACATTCGGGGTCAGAGATTGGCGACGCGATATGCCGAGGAATGTCTTACCTCCATGGAAATGCCCAACCAACATTCCAAGCACCATCCCCACATACGCACCCTGCGCACTGGCCAGACTCCCCAGAAACCGCACATAAGCCTCGACGAATCCCTTATCTCTGCCCATCCACTCACAGTCGACGACTACCTTCACCAAACCCGAGCATCTTCTGTCCAACTGCTTGGAGTAGCTGGTAAGTGCTAACAGGTACGTCCTCATTTCGACCCTCATCTCAGGTTCCTCGTCATCGCCCCCTCTCCTCGGCGCAAACACCTCCTTGATAGTATCATACGCCTCACTATCGCCCCTCTTATGCGCTTCTATCGCTTGTATAGTCTCCGAGCATATCTTGTCTAAACTCCGCCCTTTCACACTGTATTCATCCATGATCTTCTCCTCGACTGTCGGATTGAAGGTGACGCGAGCTCTCTTATTCGGATTCGGAGGTGCCAATAAGAAGTCATCGTCTATACCTGCATCGTCGCGCTTTCGTATCGTTCCCGCCAGGTTTGCGTGGCGGAGGAGGGGTTTGCTGGGTTTCGAGGTTGGTGTAGGCGCTGAGCGCTGGGCCTGAACCATGGGGACGAGGGACACCATAGACGCGACCGCGACGGCGAGATGTCGCTAGTTTAGGTAAAGAGTGTAGGTATCATGGATCCAACGTTGGAGCTTCCGGAGAGTGGTGTAGGGTTGGCAAAACCGAGTGATCGTCACTGTCGTGTGCGATGCTATCGAAGATTGAAACATATTCGTATCATAAAATTTTCGGGCATATCTGCACGTGCCTACCCCACTAGCGCTAACCCGGAAACGTCTGAGGTACAGTGGAAGTGGGGTCCACAACTAACTATTCCAATAATGAGGTACAAGTATACCTTAACTTGTACAAGTAATTGCTCTTTTTAACTACTCAATTCAGCAATATAATTCTTTTATCTCATTACACATTATATTTCTTAAAACGTGCTCATAGAAAAAACAGATTTGAAATTTCTTAATCTTAAAGATATAGTCGGTTATATTAAAGCGCATCCTCTACTTCATAGCACATCCTATACCGCGCGTTCTACAGCGCCATAACAGGATTAAAAATAGGCTGCTTCTTTGTTTCAATGGCATTTCTCATTTAGGCGGTTATGTGGAAATTGACCTGAATATAAAGAGAGAATCGCTGAGTCCTCTACTTATATCCTCCAACAAGGAATCCATCCAATCCATCCAATCCATACAACCTAATACAACCCCTTATAACCAATCAACCTTCAAACACGTTTCCAAACCCTCGCCCTCCTCTCCATCATCCTCCCCGCCTCCTCCGCCGTAGCTACAACCTACAAGTGCTGCTCTCCTCACACCTGCTTTACTTATATCAGGGTTCCTCAAACTGGAACAAAACATCCATCTTCCTACATAAAAATCCATCCTAACATCTAGAAGTTTTCCCTCTCTTTTCTTCTTCCCTCTTTTCCTTCACGAATGACCCTTTCATCTGCCACCATAGACAAATATAGAAACGTCCCCAGCCCTGGATAAGAGTGGCGAAAAAGGGGTTACTATGGCATGAAAACGGATACAAGGTGATTCTGATACATAAAAACACATATATTCTGAGAATTTAGACGTATCATCCATTTCTTGAACGTTGTATGCTCCGGGTGAAAAAGTAGTTGCCAGCCGTTGAATGCCCACGTTACTGTAGTCCTTGAGCGAGTGATGAAGTAACGAATTAACTGAAATTTTGGCATATTGGAATCTTGAAAAAAAGCCCTTTCTAAAGACCAAAAGTTATTCAATTGCAGAAACCCATCGAAGCAACCGAACCAATGATGCACTTGCGACGCCAAAATGATTCTTAAAACTCACTTTCTGTAGGCCCCACCAAGGTAAAATTTCAACATATAATCCTATTATTGACAAGTATTTTGTGGTCTGTATCCTTCCTACATCTGTTGCTGCTGCTCATGTGATCATTTAGATCTTGAGAGCGGTTCTCAGGCGACTGAATACTGCTCAAATGAGCAAAGAAATCTAAAAGCAACAAGCTCCGCCATACTTTTAAACCTGTGTCTTCATGTACGGCCCCAGGTACAGGGCCAGCCCCTGCATTTCCCCGTCTAAGACCAAGCCCAGTCCTAGAAACATACCCGGTAGTCAATACACCCAAAGAAGGTAAATCCAAATATCCATACCCCATGTTCATATCCATCCAATCATCGTTACCATCGCCGTAACACCGTCATACGCCCTTGCATTTGCTCAAATCAACTGCCAAATCCTCAATAGCCATCGCCACCCGTTGCGCCGTTGTGTCCGCTCGGGACTGGACCGCCATACAGGCTTCCGTGAAAGCCGGTGTCGTGTTCACTTTCGGCTGTCGGACCACCCAGGATGTTATTGGTACCCTCTGCACCGCCTTGAAACGTTGTCGACGGGGTTGCATTGGGGGCCCCGCCAACCGCACCAGGTGCTGTTGATCCATATCCTTGACTGCCGGGTCGATTCTCGCCCCTTGTGGATTGGGTCTGTTTCAGGAGGTCAGCTCTAATTCGCTATCGTCATAGGACCAAACGCTCGGTAGTAGTTGACATGCCATGCATAGCACTTACTTCACGGTACTTTGACAAGTATATCTTTAGTGCTTCGGCGTAATTCTCAAATCCAAGGGAGGTCATTGCAAACAGGATGTCCTCGCCGTTGACCGTCTTCCGCTTTTCTTGGTGGCATTTCTCGGAGGCTGTGATTGGACAATCAGCAATTGCAAACGAGCTGTCTCATAATTCGGGACGGGACGAACCTTCGCTTGTGATGAATGATATGAACTCGCTGACGCATTCTTGCATGCACTCTTTTGCTTCCTTTGCAATCTTCGCATTCTCTGGGAGGGCCGTCTTCATAATTCTAGCAACTGGTGCGAAGTTCCTTATGTTAGCATCTGAGTACTCATGTTTCCCAGCTTTGGAAGCGCGAGGTGCCTCTGGGGAAGATGACGAGGAAGCGTGGGACATGATAGAATGTGTGACAATAGTAGTACAACAAGTTATCAATCGTTTGCGCTCCGAGCTCAACGACTGGCTGTAGAACACGCGCTTGCAATGGGCACGAAAGGTGAAGCGATGCCACTCACGGCAACCTTCAACCTACGGAGAATATATTTGCGTGCAATTCGGGGAGAGGGTTTTAAGACTAACCATTCGCAATTGGAAGCCATCGGTCCTGCTCTTTGACCTGTATGGGAAGGAAGAATTAGCTTGCTGTACACGAACAGCAAGTACCCGCGAGGATATGAGATGTACTCGCCTCGAATTCGTATCTGGAGAGAACACAAACATTAGCTTCAAGTACTTTTGCAGCAAGTAGCCGTCACTAACCCGCCAGGAATGTCCATGTTTTCGTCGGCTGGCGATTGAGCCCCGTCGCCTTGTGGGACAACATCCTGATTTTCCTTCGGGCTCGAACTCATTATAAGTCCGGATTCTTGCACCTAGGAGGGGCAGATTCGCGGAAAATGCTTGGTCAACTTGCCACGTCGCAGCAGTAGTAAGGCGGATTTACGAGTTAATGCTGCGGGCGGTGGAAGATCCCTCGAGGGAGAGTATGACGCCGAACTAATGCAGCTCTGTTGATGAGTTTGCGCCTGGGGGGGTAGGTAGGGGGGTGAGGGGAGTGGGTGTTCGAAGGAGGGGGACTGTAGATGCGATGCGGCGCGGGCCTGCATATGCGGGTCAATTCCAAACGGCCACCCAAGAGTACATTGATTGATTGATTGTCGACCTACCGGAAGATTTTCAGGGCGGAAGCAGCACCACGAAGCCTTGGAATTGGGATATCTGGATCTTGATGGCGTAGTGTGCAGGAGAGGCTGTACAGACTACGTGTGGGGGGGTTTAGAATGGCGAGGCTTTGGGTCGCGTTCGCGTTGTTGAGTTGCGCGACAGATTCCGAGGATGCAAATACTGTGCACTGCGGGCGGCCAGTAATTGGTTTGACGGGTGTTTGTCAAAACAAATGGAATCGGATCGGTAGGTAAGGCTAGGCGGGCGGTCTGCAGCTGAACGGGCTCGTGTGACAGGCACGCGGGCGCGGCGCAAGGTGACAGCGGTGTGTGAGTG
>QGML01000095.1:0-28479 GCA_007825375.1 Lachnellula willkommii | reverse complement strand
ACCAGATGCCTGATCCGAAGTGGGTGATTAGCATGGGTAGTTGTGCGAATGGTGGAGGGTACTACCACTATAGTTATAGTGTTGTGAAGGGCGTGGATAGGATTTTACCGGTCGATATCTATATCCCGGGCTGCCCCCCGACTAGCGAGGCTCTGTTGTATGGCGTGTTTCAGCTGCAAAAGAAGATTCGGAGGACAAAGGTTACTAGGATGTGGTATAGGAAATGAGGGTTGGTTAGAGAAAAGGGATTTGTTGCCCGTGGCTGAGTTGTATATATATAAATTGTGAATGGTCAGACTGATTGCTCGGATATTTCCGAAACCAAAGACGAGCAGCCCATGGTACGATGTTGGTCCCCCATGAAAATCCTGAACTGGCACCTCACCTGCGCTCCCAGAATGAGGACGTCTACTTTAATATGCGCAGTCTCGTATCGGGCCTTGTTTCTAGAAGACTTTTAGATCGTGGTCAGGTCATCGTATATTCTTAGAATATAGTTTGTTACTTAGTCCCACGCTTGGGGACGTTTTTTTCGCACGCTGACTAACGAAAATTATGATAGGTAAGGAGATTTGGCTTGTATGCCCGAGTTTAGTCTTGGAGTCCATCGGTACGGCACATAACATAACATATTCAGATCTAATATACTGTCCTCCTATAAGTCACGGTTATTTGCTATCTTCAACTATACCAACCGCCGGCCAAAACCCAATCTCGCGCGCTAAAGGTTTTCTGCATTTTCTGCGCCATATGAAGAGGATGCTAGAAAGGAGTGAGGTTTATAGAATGAATGGAAAAGGCAAAATCACTGAATTGAGGGATAGGCTTGAGCGAAGAATTATTTTTAGAAGGATGTATTTGTCGGGGTCGTGGGGAGGGTAGATTGAAGATTAGAAAGAGAGACCCTGCAATAGTGTGCTTTCTTCCACTAGTGGGGGCATATTTCTATTATTATGGATTAGGTATTTTCAAAAGATCAGAAGGAATAGAGAGATGTTATGGAATTTTCTATCTTTGTGATACAAGCAAGTGATTTGGGAAATAAACTTGGTGATAAAGAGTATACGAGATTTTTACAACCATATAAGTAAGAACTTATTTCCCCTTCGCAGCCTTTTCCCAACCCCGTAGTCCTAAACCCAATCATTTTTTATTTATACCCCTACTTACATATCTGTTTAAATCTAAGTTTCCATTCCTTCTGGGTAGAGTGAGTTTAATACGAATGACTATCGACTAATTTCAGGCCTATTCCTATGGCTTCATATAATGAATTATATGCATTATCCCTATTGAATAGGAGCTTAACCACCAGTTTTTTTTTTAAAGCCCGTCTCTATATAAGGCCGAATAAACGGTTCGCCTTCACGTGGTTGTCTCGCCCCTTTAAATTTGATCTTGGCGTTTCTGAAGCGAGCGTGCTAGGGTGCACAAGCGAGCCCCTTTCCATATTTATTTCTCCGTAGTTATGATCTAAAGAAGAGCTGTGCTCACTAAGAGTTAATTGTAAACAGATGTAAAAATCAATTCTCGATTCATTCTCGATTTTCTTCTCGGAACGTGTACTCCGTATAATATAACTTCAAATATCTCCGCATTATGTGCTTACCATCCAACCCCACATCCATCCCAGCGCAAATCCCTGGCTTATGACGTCGAATCTCTCAATGCCTGCCCCCGCATGAAATCAGGAAAACAGGGCATGGAACAGGCAACATGATGCAAGAATCCGTCTCATCAATTAATGATATCTCAATCCATCTATACTCTTAAAGTTTTCACATCAACTTAAATCAATTCTCGTATTGCTACAACAAGATTGCTACGACAAACTCGCATTAGTAGAATTAATCCGCCCGCAATTCTTTCCAATTCCCACCGCCCTTTATTTGCGAAGACTTGGACCTCCAACCAAAGCTCTGGTCAAGTATGTCTTCCTGTCTTCCCTTTCCCCAGCTTGGCTGATTTCATCGTCAGGAGATCTGGAAAACAATCATGTCGGAAAAACAGCAGCAAGCGGTGCAACAACAGGAGCAGCAAGGCGCGCAAGCAAACAACCAACAACTCCAGCATATCAGCCCCACCCAACAACAAGCAACGGAAATGCCTCCTAGCGGAGACGACTACAGACCTGCACCGATCAGAGAATCGCGGATCAAGGACCGCCCAGAGCGGGAGATGAAAGATTCGATAAAGGTCAAAATCGAGCTGGATCTCGAGGTCGAGGTACGTTGTCCCCGGCGTCGTTGTAAGAAGAAGATCGAGGTTGTTTTCGGAGTGCGCTGACGCCGCGGCCGTGGGTGTTTGCAGGTTGATTTGTATGCGAGGGTGAAGGGTGATGTTACTATTGGGTTGATGTGATGTGGACGCGCATCTTTGTTAGGATATATGGCCGGTGGTGGGTGCCAGGACAAGTCTGAAGGCTGTGCAATAATAAGTTTCATGCTTTGCGGACTTGAGTTTGAAGCTTGGATGATACGGATATATGTGGCATATGCGGCGTTCTTTTGCTTTAGTCTGAAAAGGAGCTCTGTAGCTACAACTGTATTCCACGGAAATGATTGGAGGAATTTTGTTTTCCTAACTAAAATGCAAACCCTCTACAACTTTTACTTGACATATACTTTGATAAGCCATCGTTGTTGTATTCGACTCTAATCGAAATCAAGTTTCCGAGGCTGTTCTCCTATTTTGTTCCTTTAATTTGGTTGTGCTGGTGGTGCTGGTGGTAGCGGGAAAGAGCTAGGCTCAAGTTCAATCAAATCGGCGTTTGGTTTCGGCTTTTTCCTAGGAAACATTTGAAGTGAGTCCTTTAGCTCGTCCCAGGCTCTCTTCGCTAAAGCAGGTCTACTTGAAAGTTGCTGGGTATTAGGAGGGGTCGCAGGGATTGCTCCTGATCTATCATTGAACTCTGGGTAACTTGCGTATGGGTGCGAGATAGAATGAGTTGAGTTAACTGAGAATACATGATCCGGCACAAGTGACTGCGTAGCATTGTATACTTCGTCATCTTTCCCAAGCCCTCCAGACATCATTGTATCTCCAGTGACGGATGTCGGTTTGGAGCGGCTCCAAAGAGAAGTGTCTGAGTCCCTGGATCGGCTACCAGCGATATCCGCTGATGTTAAACTTGGCGGAGATCCGTCAGAAGGGGAGGAATTCGCATTCCGTGAGCTATCGGGATCTAATGTTGAGGGAAGACTTTCTCCGATACCACTATCAGGGAAATAATTCTCATCGTCGGACTCAGATTCGGATGGTTTCCCTCTCACCGGCTTTCCTATACTTGGCCAATTCCATGGAAACCTCGTACTTCGTCCAAATATAGCTGCCCCACTATGGCAGCTAAAAGGTTGGGGATTTCTTTTCGGTCCTATGCAGAATTGCGGCAAGAGTACTTGAACTCGATCACAAGTCCCCGCCATCTGGGTGCGTTTACATTCACAGGGCTCGAATAACTTATCAGGCTTGTGCCAGTAGATTCCGCTGGCAAGTTCCAAGGGATCCGAGTCGCAATCCCCATGCTTCAAAGAGATTTCTTTAAGTGTTGCCATACCTGCCACCAGGTAATCCTTTCCAGTTGGGACACGACCCCAGTACTTGCAGAGCTTGTTCGAATCTTTTAATGGCTTGATAATTTCTCCAAATCCTTTTCCGAGGAGTACAACTGCTCGAATACTTCTTGTGAAATCCACCCATCCTCGTCCGCTTGCTTTCAATATTGCAACTCGGGGGAGTAGATCATTATGACCATCAACAATGTCTTTGAAACCGAAGCCAATGAGTTTTTCCCGGTCTGTGAAACGTATACCAAGAGCAGGTGAAGCCATCATCTTCGTCTGGTAGTCGTGAAGTTGCTCCAAGGTATGATAGGTCTGTCTTACTAGGTCCTCGTATGTCCATCGCGTAGCTATCCTTCGTAATTGTTCCGAACCTGCGATACCACTTGTTGCTTTCCACTCTGTAGAAGTCTCAACATCCTCGAATATCACCATATTCCTGTTCTTTTGATTCATCAAAGCCTTCTTGGCGGCGAGTACCCCATTGGTAGGATCAGCGTGGTTGAAATCTTCTAGACTGAAGAGGTCACTGTCAGAATATGGACTAGATGAAAGCTGCGTACGCGTGAGGTGGAGGAGGGCGCTTGCACCATCTACCAACCACCCTCGGCGATCCTTGGTGTCATATAAGACCACCTTTATGTTCCGTGCAAAGTGAACTTCCTGAGCGTAAGGTCCACCCCCTCTGCTGATATAAATTGGAGTATCTTGAGTGCCTCTGACAAATGAAGCGCCACCAGTTACGAATTGCCCAGCTACAATGGACGCTTTCTCACAAGCAATGCCAGCAGAGGCTAAGCTAGCACCTGCCCATTCGATATCTTCATATCTGTTATCTTTTCCACCTACTAATACGTCAGCATCTAATAAATACACAAATTTGTCACTAGTTTTCACGTACCCGCATGGATTTCCACCGAAGAAGCCCAGCCAAGAAAGTTCCGGGAGCGTTCCAAGCATACGGCGTCAACATCGTGAATTGAAGCACGGTAACCCTTGGCGGATAAGTAAGACATTCTTTTACCGTCTTCATTGACAAGCAAGTGCCACAGAACGGAGTTCTGAATTCGCTGAGTTGGGTAAAACATTGATGAACACCCCTTGAGTACGAGACCACCGTCGAAGTTTGTTACCCGAGTTGCCTGGCCAAGTCCTGCCATCATGTTAGGGGAATCTCCAAGCCCCTTTCGCCCCCAAATCTTGCCAAAATTGGAAATCCCCGGACAATAATTGGGTTTCGGAATAGAGGGTGCCAACAGGATCCATTTGGTAATCCTCGCGTAGGTCGTTCCAATTCGACAACAGGCCAGCCAATAAGTCAGTTAGTCAGTTATTAGTTAAGATTAGAAGAGCAGCTGACTGACTAACGTTCTAGGAGGCAACTAACTAACTAAGTGACGTTAAATAATTAGTCGCTAACTTAAAGTAGGCCCTAAGAAATATATATGAGAATATACTATTTTATAAGTGAACACCTATATACTACTACTATACCTTTTCTCTCCTAGTTTTTGAGATATTCCTAATACTATAGCTTATTTAGAATATATATCTAATAATATTAATCTAGTAGGAAGTAAATTATATTTAAATAAGTAGTAATATAATTAAATATAAATGTGAGGATTGTATAATAGGGAATCACAACTCGAGGTATATTAAATGATATAATATTAAATAAGTTAATCTCTAAAGAACTAAGAGGAGAAGGAAAGCTCCCCTTATATATATAACTTAGAGGCTTAGCAAAGACTAAACGTTATTACTCTTTTCTCTCGCAATAATGTAATCCCCTTAATAAATATTCTCTCACAATGACATAATCCCCTTATTACTCCTTTTCACTCCTGATAATAAAGTATAGAAGTTTATAGAGCAGAGGTATAAATAGTGTAGTGTGGGCCTAAATAGGCTTAACACGCCCTACTATTAAGTAGCGCATGCTTAAGTAGCGTATGCTTATCTAAATATTCAGGTGAGGCGCTTATAACCTGGGCTACTTAAGGCTAGAACTCGCCAAATCTCTTTCTAAAACACCTTAAAGCTATAAACAGACCCTATAATAAGCAAATTATAAACTCACAACTAATTAGTTAAGTGATAACTAACTAACTAAAGCTATTTTACGATTCTAACTAACTAACTAATATTAAAAGCTTTAACTAATAAAGTGACTTAATAGCGACTGACTTACTGGCCAGCCTGTTCGACAACCTAGAAGGAAAGCTGGAAACTTAGCATTGCTCCGGGAGATATTCCAATTTTCGGTGCATAATAAGTACAGCAAGGCACCGGGACATATTCACTTAAATCGCAAATCTAGTCTAAGCTCTACGCTATAGCAAACGCCAAGTGACTTAGTACTTATAAAAAAACACTAAAATATTATAACTTTAAGAAAAAATTTAAGACACATTTAGAGCTAGGCTAGCGCATTTAGTTACTATTAGAATTAGCTTTTTATCTTAAGTATTTGCTATGATGTAGCTATTCTAAGTAATTAAGGATTTTTAGGTAAGGTAGTAGTAGCGGTAGCCTATACGCTTAGCTAATGCATCGGTGCTTAGAGTAGCCGAGCTTTACCTAAGCGCTTTTATTCTATTCTCTTTCTCTCTTCCTCTACTACTTTTATATAAGAGCCTAGTATAAAGGAGGCAGAGAGTAAAGAGTAAGAGGTGTAGTATAGTCTAAATTAAAGTCTTATCTTAACATAGCCTAGCTACTTATTACTGGTAGCTATAAGCGCATAGTAGGTTACTCGGCAAAAAGAATCTCGCTATAGTGTTGAGCTTGGACGAAATGTGATTTGAGTGAACATGTCCCGGTGCCCTGCCCTAAATAAGCCATTGTATCATTAGAGGGCGCTCCGCGCAAAGCAGCCCCTAGCCATGCCAATTGTTGCCCAATCTCTGCAATGGCGGGGGCAGTGCCCGTCACCACTGCTACAACCGATGAGCTGTGAATAACGAAATTGATATCAGTCCCGCCGGTCGTAGTACCTGTATAATTATCAGTAATTAAGCTGAGTTAATGACAAGAGATCTGATTTACATTTGTACCTGTTCCCTTGTCCATTTCTGGATGCCTTTTGTAACGCATCCAAGGTCTCTAGGCCTGTTGTAGGCCACACTTGACGCATGTATTCAGCACACGTCAGTGCCTGGGCATCCATTCCCAATCCTACAAGCGTGATAAGAGTACCAAGTTGAGGATACTCCTGATCAATGTAATGCTCCTTGAGAAATTGCTTTATGTCCCAGCAAATAATATCGAACTTCGCTTTTGAAACTATGTGGCGATGACCACGTTCAGGCCTTGATAAATTTAGACCCCTGAGTATCTCTTGTCGGATAGTCTCAGCCGCTGTATCTACTCTGCTAGTAAGTGTCATTTCGGTTCTTACTCTTCCCAGTAACCACTGATAGTCATGGCCATTGGTGAGGACCTTCCAAGCATCTGGATAGTGAGATATTGCGTAGTCTCCAATCTCTTCCTTCTCGTTCTCTTTACTGATAGAGCTTGATAGACTATCACTAAGCTGTGATATTTGCGGCTTGGACTCGTCCCAAAGACACATCTTTTCCTCCACACTAAGGCCTTTCTGTGCTCTCCAAAAATTGGTCTCCTCATCTACCTCGTCGTCATCCATGTCTTCCTTGGCATCCCCAGAATAGACTTTAATGCACTTTTCAAGCAAACTCGCAATGCGACTGAAAATACAGGTTAGAAAAACCCTCAACTCCAATAAATTTGTTGGAAGCTGAAGACGACAAGAAACACATACCGTCTGTAATGGCGAATAAACGTTACAGCATCCTCTTGCTGCCTATCATGGGCGTTCCTTCCACATCTCATTGCAAACTATTTCAGAATCTCTTCTAGCGCAACTCGCAACTTTCTTTGGTCGTTCCAACTCCCCAAAGCCCCGTAAAGTTCTTGGATCAATTCGCGCGAGAAGGCTGCGGCAAGCTTTTCTTTCACATCTCCGGGGACATTAAGCTCTTGGTTGTCAGTGTACACAGTTTAGGCATCGTCTTGGTCTTCCTCTTTATTTGCTTCAATGCTTCATGTTCCCATCTGATGGATGCATAACTGGAACCAGTGGCCGCTGTCTGTGGAGGATGCACGTTTGAAATGTAAAGCATACTGCCTTGGTGTTCCGAGTCACTAATAAGGCTAGCAGCTTTTCACGAGCTCAAAAAAGCTTCTTGTATAACCTGAGCCGAAGGCGAGCTTTCCTGGGCATAATCGTGTCCCCCTGGACCTCCGAGTATGGTGGTCAAGCATTCCCCCCACACTACCTCCGTGGGGGGAATACTTGGACTACCACTCTAGCGCAGGTCATGGGGATTAGCCTGAGCGCCTCTTCGTGCCGCAGCGGGAAGCTGAAGCTGCACGATCATATTCCGGTCAAAGCTGAATGCAGCCACTAGCGTATAGAACCACCTCGACCATGCCCAGCTTCAGATCGTGCCTAATGTCATCTCTGTGTATCTGAAATGCGCTCAATGAATTATCCCGAAGTCAAAAATATAGTCGAGAAGTCCAGAAAAAGGTAGGGACTTCAAAGGTATTTCACGTGTGTAGTGTGTTTGATTAAAGAACGCCTAATGAATTCCCTGTTTGTAAAAACCGCCCAGCATTATGCTCCATTTCCATCAAACGTAATTGTTCCCGGTGATCCTTTCAAACGCCATTATACTATTCCAAAAATTTCAAACCTCAGACCCCACAACCTTGTACGAACTTCCCACTCCTTCCCCCCCACTGACTTTGATGCAGTACCATATCAACAACCCAACAATAATTGCGCCGAGAACTGCACCTGCAATTATACCTGCCAGTTGAGCGGTGCTAAGTCCCGATCCCCCCGATCCCCCCGATCCCCCAGAATCATCGTCTGGTATATTATCCTCTGGATATCCAGTTTCAGTATCCGTTTCAGGATCCGTATCAAGAGGCTCGAAAGGTCTCGGAAAGAGTCTGTGTGCAGTGTCCTGGTGGTCACCCCTGCGAGCGAGATCTGTATGGAATTTGCGGCTAGCAGCCTTCGCGGTAGGCTTCTGTAAACAACAGACGAGTTTCTCGGTAGGAGATTTTGTTTCGACATGCACGTTGGAAGTACCTAAGATTCTCAGAATTGAATAGCAAGTAGAGAAACGATGCTAACCTTCTCCCACATCTAGGCTACAGATAATGGTTGCATCCCGAAGCTTGGTGGTAATTTGATGAAGACTAGTAGAACACGCCGAGATTAGGGATTTCGTCAGGACAAAGACGTTATCTGATTCTGGTATTGAAAGCGTCCAGATGGAAGGTCCGAAGAAGAGGACGGAAAGGAGCACTGAAATTACTTTCATATTGATTTGTATGTGTCTATCATCCGGGAGACTGACAACCTCATACTTATGAATTCAGGCAGGGCATAGCGTGAAGCTCGATGAATGAAAAGGCTGCACGATGTGAAATCGATAGTTCCTGGAAGGTGCGTTGCATAGGTATGCATAAATAATCCTGGGCTTGGGCCTAGATCTGCCTCAAAACCCAAAATCAAGCCTCGGGAAGGATGTACGAAACTCGACTTCTGGTTCGCTAGCGCTACAGGTGTGTGTGCCAATTCAATAACAGGAGGTGACACAGTGACACAGCCCCACTGCGTCAGCCCTTCAATGGATCCTGCTCCCGCATGCACGGAGCAGCCGAAGGCTGCGTGCTACGGAGTATAAGGTAGGAGGCTGTGGGACATATTTACAATTCGCGTTCAGGCTCTTAATCATCGTTTGCTACCGACGTAGAGCAATTGTTCTACTCTAGATACTCATCATGGACCAGAACGAGCACAAGCGATTGAGAATTTTGTCCTTGGGTAAGGAAAATTCTAAGTTTACAGTATACCCGGACACTTTGTTAGTTTGCTACTTGTGGGGAAATCAATCAGATCCTCGAGACGTACATTTCAAGATTTCTGATTTGCCCTGCCTGGGACATTTATAGAGCTAGAGAAAGTGTCCTGGGGGATACTGTGATTTTCTATATCGTTTACTTACTTGAGTTTAGATGGCGGCGGAGTTCGTGGTCTGAGTACCATCATGATTCTCCAACGCATTATGGCGAGTTTGAATAGAAAGCGTGGAGATGGTCAAATACTACAGCCATGGCAAGTCTTCGACCTGATAGGAGGCACTAGTACCGGCGGGTGAGTTTTGTACCTAGACTAGCACCACGAAAAGCTAAACATCGTATAGAATCATAGCTATAATGCTTGGCCGGCTCCGAATGAGCGTAGAAGACTGCGAAACTGCCTATATCAAACTATCCGAGGATATTTTCAAAGCACGACACTCCAGATATAACTTTCAACGAGCAACGACCTTTTTACAAGCAAATGGAAAGTTCGATGCTGCAGCTCTGGAGAAAGCTATCAAGGACACATTGGTAGAGAACGACTACCCTCAAGATTTACTCCTAAAAGACGAGGACAATAGCTGTCGCTGGTAAGGCCTCTGGAACCGCACAAACTACTGTTTCGGGAATCCTGACACCACAATTCAGCTTTGTTGTCGCTACTCGAGAAAGTAATGCCAAGGCTGCAATTCTCAGATCCTTCGACACAGAGGCAGATAATCTGCTATTTGGAGAATGCAAAGTATGGGAAGCATGCCGCGCTACTTCAGCAGCACCAACTTTCTTCGACTCCATTACGATCGGGAAACGAAAGCAAAAGTTCGCAGACGGAGGCATGATCTACAACAATCCTGTCGAACAAGTCTTTCAAGAAGCAGAATCGCTCTGGCCCGGACAAGAAAAGCTATTGATCAGTATCGGAACGGGCGATGCGCCAGGGGCAGCCTTTGGTAAAAACATCCAAACGCTTGTCAACGCCATGAAGGCCATCGTAACAGACACTCAGATTAAAGCCGAAGATTTCCACCGAACGCATCACGAACTCGCGGAACAAAGACTCTACTTCAGATTCAGCGTCGCCCAAGGCCTAGCGAATATTGGTCTGGAGGAATACGAGGCCGTGGATAGGATAGCGGATGCCACTGATGTTTATATTTCGAGCCCGGAACCGAGCAAAAAGTTTCAGGATTGTGTTTTAAGTTTGCTGGAGGAGAAGCCAAAAGGTACGAACTTTGCTACGGCGGCATCAGATGGTCGAAGGGGACAGAGCGCAATGGTGCACTACCAATACAGCTTACCTGCAAGTGGGACAAGGATGATCGAGCCATCCAGTGAGAGCTTGATGGTAACCAGTCCGTCAATTATGGATGTGGAGGAGTTGAAGGGAAGAGATTACCGGCACTAAACTTCTGCGCAGTCAACACTTGTAGAGCATTTTCTGATAGCTGATGTGTAAAACGAGCGTTGCAAATTGCAAAAATCGCGACGCACATTTCTGTGCCTATACTGCTTCTATCTATCTTAAATGATTATAATTTTCGTTCTAAGCATGAACTGAAACATATAAGGCTCATTGGCTGATTCTTGATAGCCCAGAAAGCAGCAGATGAACTGTTTCGGAAGGAGTGTTTAGAATCCTTATTCGACTCTCGCCACAACGACCATGAACGGTGCACCACAAATGAATTCGAGGAGCAAAGCTGTAATTGGATACTCTCTCAGTCGAAATACAGAAAATGGGCTTTGTCGAAATCCTCCAACCTGCTTTGGCTCACAGGATGCTCTGGTGTTGGCAAGACTGTCATATCCTCATTCATCGGACAGCAGCTCAGCAAGGAAACCACCAACAGAGTGGAACCCATATTAGTGGTATTGTCTTACTTCTGCAATTTGAACACTGATGTGAAAGACTTACTCCGGCATTTACTTTGGCATTATCTTGAACAACGACCAGAGCTCTTCTTCGTTGTTGAAGAGCAATTTGATCGCAAAGACCGCCGGCTCTACGGGAAGAACGATCGAATTCAAGGTCTTTTGGATATGCTTCAGCTCTTGGGTGGTCATGTACCGACATACATAATTATAGACGGTCTTGATGAATGTGCTGAAAAGTGTGCTGAAAAGGCGGACGTGCAAATGTTGATTCAGAAGATTGTAGATTTGACTGGTCAAGGCGAAGTTTCAACAGTTCCCTTCAAGATCCTTCTCTCATTCAGCGACGAGACGTCCTTCCGATTTGCATCTCAAAAGATACCCGATGCGCAACGACTAGACATGTACCAGGAAATGAAGAACTTGGATTTTGAGAACTTGCGATTGTTTGCTAAGAATCAGGTGCACGAACTCGCCTCAGAAGGGATAATTCTCTTCTCTCAAACCGACGAAGTAATACAAAATCTGGTCAGGAGAGCGGAGGGATTGTTTGTCTGGCTTTCCTTGACTTGTTTCAATATGCGAAACCGAGAGCGAGGTTTTGATCCGACCCAAACTGCTTTATTGCCGGATGGCATGGGTGCATTGATTCACAAGATGATTCTTCAGATCCATCCTGAGGATCGCCCCCAGGCAGCTCGGGTGCTGAGATGTCTCTCAGCTGCTCGCCGGGCGCTGACCTTTAATGAGATTGGTGACGCTCTAGCGGTGGATGTCGAGAAGACTAGACGCTTTGTCAAGTGTTGTGGGTCCTTGCTCTACACCTACGAGAGCAACAAGGTCAAATTATACCACAATTCTGTTAGGGAATTCTTGGGGGGAGAAAAAGTGCGCAACGACCAACGTATCTCCCTATTTGGATTGGGAAATATGCACGAGGATATCTCGGAAGTTTGCTTCGGAATTCTTAGTCGGCAACTACAAAGTCACCTTGAAGTAGGTGAGAAACGATCAATTGTGGCGCGGTCTGTTCGTCCACTTACCGACTACGCAACTCAATATTGGCCAATCCATGCTCGCCTTGCAAAACTACAAGCTTCATTCTTCAAGAACTATCATGACGAAACCCTTTTTCGAGAACTGTGGAGAGCAAACTGGGAGTGCACCGGCCTTGGCTACCGGATTATTCCAAAATCAACCAGTCTCCACGTCGGAGCCGCATTTGGACTGGTTGGCCTACTGCAGTATTACGCAAAGTCAATGTCTCGAAATGCTTTCCAGCTTAGACAGCATCTTCGAAAAAGGGACAGCACTGGACATACACTACTCGCTTGGGCGGCTGAATTTGGACACGAGGATGTTATGAAGTACCTCATTAACGAAGAAAAGCTTGACCCCAATGGTCTCCAGGGACCTTTTGGCACCACTCTTCAGACAGCTGCGGCTTGGGGTCAAGTCCGGATTGTGGAGTGGCTGTTGAATCATCGATCAAAGGACCGCAGATTGAACCTCGATACAAAGAAGGGGAAATTTGGAACTGCCCTACAAGCAGCTGCTATCACAGATAACCCAATGATTGTGCGATTGCTCCTCGATGATGATGCCGATGCCAATATAAATGGATCTGGTTGGTTCGGGAACGCTCTCCAAGCTGGTGCGGCAAATGGATCATTTGAAGTCGTGCGAATTTTGCTAGACGCCGAAGCGGATCCAAATGCTCAAGGAGGATGGTACGGCAACGCATTACGAGCAGCATCGACAAATGGACATGTAGAAATTGTCAGATTACTTCTGGATGGAAAAGCCAAGGTCGACCACAACGAAAGGCTGCAAGACATTATATCACGAATCGTGTCGCTGAGGAAGATCATGAACTCCAAAACACAGTTGAAAGCATCAACGCGTTTGGGGCAAGCCCGCTCTACAATTTCAATTGTGAAATCAGAAGCTTCGCGAATCAAAGCAGACATGGCGACGAGATACACGAAAACCATTTCAACGCAAGAAGCATTTCTCTTTGCACTCCACCACGTGCTTTTTCGCAGCAAACTGCTCTCTTCCGAGAACAGTAGCAATTTAAGCTCCCTTACAGACGAAGAACGACACCAATTTACTGACCAAGGTTTCGAAATATATCTACGCGGCCTCTTTTATGGGAACGCACTCCAAGCAGCTGCAGCTGAGGGCCATACCGAAGTTGTTGCTTTGCTGATAGCCAATCATGCAGACGTAAACGCCAACACTGGCATTTTTGGAACGGCACTTCAAGCAGCAGTCGCAGAAAACAAAGGAGAAGTGGTAGATTTACTGCTAAGCCTCGATAACGTTGATCTTTACCAGACAGGCGGAGCATATGGAAGCGCCATGAGCGCGGCGTTGCGGGAAGGACGTACAGATCTAAAGCAGAAACTGAGAGCAGCGGGCATCAAAAAGCAACGAAATGCAAAGAAGGAAGTGGAGCAGATGGCAGCACCTGACAAAATATGACCAGGCCTGAGGTAGCTCTGAGCGGATATAGATTTCCTTGCCAATATTCAACGAGCAGAAGAAAGCATTGGAAGGATGAAGTAATTTAGGCCCTGTTTAGCAACCATAATCTGGCATAATCTGAGTATAATCTCAACAATCGATTATATTTGCCAAACGATTAATACAATCTCACTAGCAGCATAATCTGAATCTATCATCTGTTATATAAAAGTCTATAATCCCAAAATCGAGTTTATGCTCTTATATAATCTGACTAGCGCTAAATCGAAGTTTTTCGCCTATAGTAGCTCTTCTGTAGCACCCTTTTATGGCCCTTTATATTGATAATTATTTAATATACTAATTGATATTATATGAATATAATTAATTATACCTATATAGAGAGTTAAAATACTAGTAGAGAGTATATTGCGCGATGCGCGTAAAATGCCCTGAAAATGCCCTAAAGAGTAGACTAAGAATGCGCTAAAAATGCATGCGAGCGCTATAAAATTGCAATGACTGAGTAGACCTACAAGCTTCTAATCTGCACGCATAATCTAGTTATATTAAAGAATAATCTAGGGCCAGATTATGCTCTTAGATTATGGTTGCCAAACAGGGCCTTAGCTTCCGGACACTAGCACATTAATGTTGGGGATGACTCTAACCAGCCAGCACAGAACCAAGATTTGAAATTCCAACGCGTTCTTTACTGGTTTACGCTCAACGATTATACGGCAATCTTTATACTTTGAAAAACATGGGAAAGTTTCATAACTCATACTCGTGTCTGTCTTGCTTTTGCATCAACTTTATCTTATCTGCAAACATAGCATTTGAGTAATACGGTTGAAGTCAGACTTGGGCGAAAATACGGGTATATTTAATATATTCGAATAGAGGGGCCCACGGGTATTCATTCACACAAGCCCACGGGTACGGTGTAAACACTCGTGAATAATGAATATATTCGGCGAGTATCACTCTAAAGAATTAAAGATATACTATTAATTATTCTCGTCTTCAATAAATAAAGCATTAATAACACGCCCATGCTCATCAAATTCAAGCTTATACTCAGCATCTTCTAACGCAGTTAATCTTCAACTTCGTAAACACAATACAAAGCGTAAACGCTAACTAAGCTTGCTTTCCCCAATGGTCTAAGAAGATTCGTTCCGTGGTAGTGTCTTTAAGGGTAGAGGCTTTCGCCAAGGCCTTCAAGGCCTTCTTTGATCCCTCTGGCACCCTCTGACGGTGTTGTTGGAGTTGCACTGTGAATATTGCGAATGACGTTTCGATTATACTTTGGCTCGATGTGGAATCTGTGCTGGGATCTGTAGCCGAGAAACATGACATTTGGTGCTTGTGGATGGTAAGTTCTGTACGCCTCATCATTCGGAGAACGATTAGCCTATTATATCTTACCTCAAGCGGACCAATGACTCGCAGCAGGATATGTGCTACACACGATCTGAAATATGGGACAAATTATATTGCGAGCGTTGTAGCCTAAAGCGTGAGCAAAAATACTCAAGCGGCTTAAGTCCACTAAAGCGTATTTGAGTATACTTGTTTACAACTGAGTATTTCTAAGTATATTTAGGTCAAGTAAGCATTTTTACGACTCAAATTAAGTTGGATAAGTATCTATAATCAAGTCAACCCAACTTATTTCACACGCTAGTTGTAGATTGATGAAAGACTGACCAAGGATGGTAAATATAGGGATGTTTGTATTTGCGCCAGAGATGTCAAGAGTTAAATATTTCCCCAGCTAGCCTATCCCCAGCTTCAAATCCGAAAAAGAATCTGGTACAGCGTGAACTTTTAGCAAGTGGAAGATGTTCGCATGCACACCTCGCTCCTCTTCAGAAGACATCACAGAACAAACCCCACCTTATACTCCCAATCACATAGAAATCTCGTCTCAATCTTCCTTCCACCCAAGCACTTCACCCCAATCTTGATCTCCTCTCCAGGAACCAGATCCACGAAATTGTCATCAAACACTGCGTCCCTGCCTCCTTCCTCGATGGGAACTTGAAGCACCACACCCTTCACTGGAGCATTTGCCTTTAAAGTGACGACCTCGCCCTCAAGCATCGCTTCAACCTTCAAGTCTTTATAGAACTTGACGAACTTCAACGGCTCGGGCCAAGTGATCCACCTTGCAAGTCTTTCGCCAGTCTTCTCATCATCCAGATATGCAACCAGCACAGTCTTGTCCGCGCTTGGGATATCAATCTTGGTAATCTCAGTTGTCTTATTCCCGCCTAACACCAACTTCCTTATCCTCTCCTCTTCTGCTAACTCCACTTCCTTGCCACTCCCAATATCAAACGCACTCAATTTCAGCACAGCGTGAAGTTCCTCCACAATCCCATTAACAGCCCAAATCTCCACCTTGTCCCTCTTTTCAGGATAACTCCAATCCGTCATATAATTTCCATACCCCCCCGTAACAACCCTCTCCATCCCCACAACCACCTTCCCAAGCGCTCGTTTCGTAATATAGAACGCCGGTTTTCTCCCCCAGTTGACATCGACCAATGCCCAACTAGTGCCCGGCCAGATATCATTCAACTGCCACACCAGAATCCCACTACAGTTCTCTTCTCCCTCGCCCCTAAACTCTCTCCTCCAATGGTTGTAAGCGTAGCTCATAGCTTCCGCTTGCAGGAACTGGGAACAGTAGACAAAAGAGGAGAGAGGGTTGAACTGGAAGCGGAAGTTCTCGCCCGAATACATGCCGTAGCGACGTTGGTGCCCGGGCCCCTTGTCGTGGGCGTCGAAGGTGAGGGATTGCCAGTGGCGTTCTGAGGGGTCTGTGATGCCGTCGTGGAGGGTGCGCAGAGAAGGCGCGGATTCGAAGCCAAACTCGGAGACGAAGCGGCTGGTGTAGTCTTTGTAGGATTGGTAGGGAGACATCTTGCCGTGCCAGACTATTTCTCCTGGTTAGCTTTCTCAAAGGTATCAAGTGGAAGAGGGGGAGGTTACCGTTCCAGATGTGAACATCGCCGATTGTCTTGTCGTTCGAAGTCGTGCCTCCATAAGGACTGCTCCTCCAATACGGCACATCTCCAGCTAGTCTTTCGCAAATCTCTGGCAACGCAATCTCATATATGGTCCTGGCAGGGAAATCCGTCTTTTCCCAGTTCTCCGGATTATTATCCTCCGGATTATAATCCCACCCCCATCGCTCAGCAACCATATAATCCTCATTATTCCCAGCCCAAATAGCCAGACTCGTATGATGCCCAACTCTTTTAACCTGCTGCTCAGTCTCAACCTTCACTCCTTCCACGAAACCCTTTTCAGCTGGGTAGTTTCCGCAAGCGAATAAGAAGTCTTGCCAGACTAGAATACCAAGTTCGTCGCACGCAGAATAAAAGTCTTCGGATTCGACGAGTCCGCCGCCCCACACACGGATCATGGCTTGATTTCCAGACTTGGCGAGCTCGAGCCAGTCTCGATAGCGCTTTGCGGACATGCGGGGCAGCATGAAGTCTCCTGGAATCCAGCAGGAGCCGCCGGCGAAGATGGGGGTGTTGTTTATTTCGAACGTGAACGATGTTCCTGGTTCTTTCTTCAGGGCATGTTGGAGTAGTCTGAGTCGGCGGAAGCCGAGCTTGATGGACTTTTTGTCTGCCGAGGAGAAAGAGCCAGTGATGGTGTAGAGCGGCTGCGAGCCATAAGTGAAGGGATACCAGAGTTGAGGGCTCTGGACTTCGATGTCGGCACTGAACTCTCCTTTTGAATCCACAATGATGTCTTGCGTAAGAACTTGTTTCCCTTCTGGGTCTGTGATCTCAACTGAGATAGGGGATCCTTTCCCCCCCTCCACACTACCCTTAATGTTCACCACAGCCTTCTTCAGATCCTCGCTAACCTCTTGTCTAACAATCCAGTCCCTGATCCTTCCCTCTTCGGTGTCCCAGCTCTCGAGCCAAACTGGTTTCCAAGGCCCGGAAGTATTGATCGCTGGTCCCCAATCCCATCCCCAATGATACTGTGATTTTCTCACGAACAACCTCTCGGGGCCACCAAAATGCACATCTGTCCCATTGCCCTTATAGCCGATTCTGTCTTTCTCTTTCTTGGCAAACTCGGGTGCATTCTTGAACTTCAGCTCCAATACATTTTCCTCGCCGTCTCCCTTCTTGAGCAACTTAGATACGTCAACTCGATGCTCAATGTGCATGTTCCTCGTCTCCCGAACCACCGTCCCATTGAAGACGATAGAACATATTGTATCTAAGCCCTCGAACACTAACTCGTGGAGGGAAGTTGGAGATGAAGCTGGAGAGGGGAATGTAGTGCGGTATTCCCAATCCGCATCATTGACCCAAAGCGTTTCGATCTCATTAACATCAATATACGGATCTTTGATGAGTCCATGGTGCAATAAATCCAAGTGTGCGACTGTGGGAAACTGAGAAACGGGAAGGAAGGATGAGGCTGTGCTATTGTTTAGGGCTGTGGTTTGGCGGAACTGCCAGTTTTTAGCCAGGAGGGCTTTGGTGATTGGCATTTTGATGATACTCAGAGGTGTAGAATACGGAGAGGAGAAATGCTACAGACGTATAGATGGGGTATATGAGATGTGCTGTTGCGAAGACACGACTGTGAATTGCCCCGCCATACATAGCCTTGGCGGGGTAACCTACCTTCCAAGTGCAGACATGCAATCCAAACGTGGGGGTTCTTGGATCCTTATGTCAGCTCTGTCTGGATTAAGTATTGGACCTCATCATTCGCAGGACGAAGAGGGAGTTTTGCTGCGATAGCGGATACGATCCGGATTACCTATTCGGTCGCGGAAGGTGGGTTTCCGTGCTTGGTCAAGAAACGCGTACACCTACACTTAGCTACTTTTCTCAAGTCCTAACACTTGTGATCTATCGTTAGAATAGCAATTGCACTTGATAAAGATGCTCAAGATTGATGCTCCAAGCTCCAAGCTCTCAGGTTTTCCTTTGTCTTCCTTCAAAAGGACAATGCGATTCTGAATCCCCATCCCATCTGCTTCCCCCTTTACTCCATCTAAAGCCGCCCAGTCAATGGAAGAGTATCCGGCTCTCGCTCCCTAAAGACTATAAATATCTTCAACCTCCTCTCATAATTCGTCTTTGCCATCTTTTAGATACGCGGCTCGAGACCGAGTTTCTTCAACCGCTGTTTGTGAAAGTGCATCCGGCTAAGTAATTAGCGAGTCTAGATTGATTGTTACAAGAGAACTCAAGAATTTTGCAGAAGCTAGGAATGAGAAATTGAAGAGTTCAGCTGTTGCAAAAGGTAGTTTATACCTCGAGGGACAATCCGTAACCCAGTGTACATACCTGCTTCAGACTACTGAAAGTAAGCAAATGCCCACCTCTTCGTTTTCTTGAATTTGGCCCCTTTTACAGACTTCTCATAGTACGCGTGTATCAACAATATGAGGTTTTGACAGAGTCCATCTCGAATAAGGTGCAAGTGATGGGCTAGGGGTTTTTTGAGCAGTCCGACGGTAGATCCAGATGAATTATTGTACAAGTCGTTGCTCGAGGCACAGCGGAAATCCTTCACAATATCCGAACAGAGTCTTGGTAAATGGGACTGAATGAGTCTGTCGCCAAAGAAAACAGATGTCGGCGACCCCGCCACGGGGGCGATATAAACGAAAAACGTGGCATAGTATGGTATGCTCTGGATACTTCGAGAATGTCAATTCAGCCATCTCTTCATAGGCTTGTTTTAGCTTCTATATCACAGCCCTTGACTAGATCGAGTGTCCCGAGACGCTAGCCTCGCGGTACTTTCGCCCTCTGCCTAAAGCATGCGCGTCACTTCGACACTTATCAGGGCTTTGGCGACACCCAGGTCATTGATGAAAGATAGGATTGCCCTAGGTGAAACGTAACACGTCATTGACGAAGGGCTATAAGGCGTATAGAGCCGTTGATCGTCTCAGTCCTTGAAAATGGTCATCCGAAATATTAAGTCCAGAATTTTGCGCCTTGAAGACAGCAGCGCTGCCAGGGGAGAGAACCTGTGATATGTTAACTATGACCAAGTAGACTAAGACATTCGATTCAGATAAACTTACTCCCTGAGCCTCAGCTTAGGAACCTCCGATTTATCAGATAGCAACTCATGTGAAACCTTTGAACGCTCGACCTCAGTCGTACACAGCGAATGGTGTAAAACCCCTAAAGCTACCACAAAAACAAAAACATGTCAGGTCGCAGGTAGTATAGATAGATCGTCCTCCTGTCACCAGTTCAAAAATGACCCACTGGTTTATTTTTCGAGTCTAGCGATATGCGGCGGCATCCTCTTCGAGATCCTACGCACCACGGCTGCTCCGGGTGGGTATTCACCGTGTCTCGTAGCTCCCAAACCCAAGTTCAGTACGGAGGATTCTGACATGGGGCTAGACACGAGGATGCTATTCTGGGCTTGTTCTTGCCGCCCCCACGCACGTTGGACTTTGGCTTCCGCTTCTAGTGGGGATTGCTTACGGAGATAGTTAAATGATGTGCCAAAGTTCGTGGGTCGGACTTACTTCGTACGAATACATTGATACTTCGTATAAGGCTCCTCCATCCTTGTGGAGCAAGTATTCAGTCAATCTATACTGTACAAGCGGTCAAAGACGTCACTTGAGAATCTTCGCATGTTCAAATCCCTACCAGCTGATCGTTTCCTGGATAGTTTTGAGATATCTCTTCTCTCGCAGGATTCGAGTCACCGCAACATTCGCATTCGAAGTAGATGCGTACCTCCGTAATCGCCTCCGTGATATTCGGCAAGTTCAGAATTGGGGATTTTTGGTTTTGTATATAAACGAGATGAATAAACACATTTGGGGGAAAAGCGCGTAATAGGCTGATAGCTTTGCTAGCACTCTCATTAGAGATAGGCTTTTCCCTATATATGCCGGCAAGTGCTGCGAATGTATTGTCGCCATTTCAGGGGCTTATTTCCAGGTCGGACTCGTGTTCGTGCTCGTGCTCGTGGGCGGTGGATACAAAAAGCGGCACCGATTTATAATCAGCTAAAGGGCGTGGGTGGTTCGAGAGTGGGACATCAAACATTGATGATACTTCATTGATACTGTAATCATGTAATACTGTACTGTACAGTAGTCTGCAATGAGTGCTGAGGCGGGCCGGTGAAGGTCAGCTGCGTTGATGACCCGTTTTCTATGGAGCGCGGAAAATCCCCGTCTTATTCCCGCTTTACTAGGTTCAATAACCCACTAGTGAAACTGTTATCGCTTTGCAGCCGACCGGGCGGGTCCTCCCCTCCAAAGTAGTTTATAGTTTTCAAACCTCTGAAATTACTATACTCTGTACAGTATATCCCGCTCGGCGATTCCTACCGATACCGCGAATAGATTTGCTCTGTAAGGCTCTTTCAACAGTCCACAATCATCTACATACAAAGTAAATTGATGAAGAGTTTGACTGGGTGATACCGAGTACCCATGTCTTGGAGAAGAGATAGTCGCCGAGATGCCGAAGATATGTCGAGCAATAATCGCACAAGTACTACCGAGCCAAGCCATACCTAGCTCTGACATGCTTTCTCCGGAGATGCTATACGCAGTACAGTAGGTGCTCTTGGCACTTACTCCAGTAAAATGTCAAAGTACGTACCTAGGCAGGTATGCCAAGCATTATATTACAAATACTGGATTTTTGCCTTTTAAGGTGACCGGAAATTACCCCTCTAGACCGGTTCCTGCTGCAAACGGAGGCCAGAAAGTACCGTACTATCTCACCTCCAAGGTATTTTTCTGCTGCCTCTCGCTTAAGGCTATTTGAATAGACCTATTAGGTGCTTTAGCTTTTATGGAGAATACTAGGATAGCACGTCCTTAGGTAAATTACTCCACTCTAGCTATTTAGACTAATCGGAGTGTTAGTATTAAGCGAAATGAAGCCAAAAAATACCTTGGAG
This sequence comes from Lachnellula willkommii, assembly GCA_007825375.1. Classification (NCBI taxonomy): domain Eukaryota; kingdom Fungi; phylum Ascomycota; class Leotiomycetes; order Helotiales; family Lachnaceae; genus Lachnellula; species Lachnellula willkommii. Next base: position 6,721 of record QGML01000095.1, on the reverse strand, counting down.
GTGAGATAGTACGGTATATATTCCGTAGAGCGTAGTACGAGCGGGGGAGCCACGTTCTTCTTTACTCCGTAATTGGTGTAGTGATCTCCTTTGCTTATCCCCATTATTATAAACTCCTATCAGAGAGTTCTACCGCGACCTGCGGGGCCTTCGGGGTTGCCCCCTAGGAGGGTAGGAGTTCCCGGGTCCTGTGGCTGGATGTGGTAGGATCAGAGCCCCCGCAATTGTCTCTCTCTGGGCTCTCGTCATCCCCGCAAGACAGGCGGAACTGCAGTCTGCAAGTACTGGCCTTCAGACCCTGTACCTGTCCTGTCTTGCCTGCTGGTATCCGCTACTTGGGTTGCCCCAAATAATAAAGTAAACCTATACGCCCGACCGACAGACTTTCTCGTCAACCACGGAAACGGCTCGACTTTCCACCAAATAATGGTCCCGTCAGAATGGAGGCTCAAAGCCCGTCAACCTGCAACCAGTGCGGGAAGAAATTCCAGCGAAAGGCCCATTTACTGCGGCATCAACAGCAGCGTGAGTTGAGTTGAGTTGAGATGAGTTGCGTTGCGTTGAATTGGGCGGCTATGGATTGAATACCTACCTATTGCTTTTGCTGAATTCGAGTCAAGCGTTTCTTGTGTTGTGTTGTGTTGTGTTGTGTTGTTGTACGTTATCTGACGGGCATGGATAGATTCCGGCGATAGGCCGTATAGCTGTAAATTCTGCTCCAAAACCTTCAAACGAAGGTACGTACCTTTTTGTTCCCCGACCCCGCGTACAGGACCACTACAGGACCGTACATGTACCACCGGAATCTGCAGAGTATCGAACGCTGATGCTGACACTTACTTAAACTCTATAGTGATGTCTTGAGGGACCATTTCAGTCGCTGCGACCGTCGCGGGAACTCAGCCATCCCCAATTCCCTGGAGAGAGGACGCAAGCGCCATGCATGCGACGAATGCTCGAGGCTTAAAGTCAAATGCGACAACAATGTGCCGTGCCGCAAATGCAAGGAGTTTGGCAGGACATGCGTCAAGAGCCGGTCTACAGGTCAGTCGCAAATCAGTATACTATGTATGCATGGATGGCATAGTAACGCGCTTCCGAAGATATATATACTGACGCGCGCAGCCGCCTCGAGTCCGGATGAAAGCACCGCCAGTGCCTCGCGCTCGACTCCCGATCCTGCCTCCTCTGACCGCAACTCGATTGGCTTCCTCCTGAATTGTCCCACCGAAACAGACTTCATGCGCGAGTTCCCCAAATCGTCAACCCTGAGTCCGAATAGCAAGCCTGCCGAATACCAGAGCTTTACGAGCCTCGGGCACAGCTATGAACCGCCTCTAGCAGCCATGAATGACGCATCATATATGCATCAGGACTATGGGCATATTATGCAAGACAACCGCCTCGATGTTCTCCTAGACAACCTCGAGTTTGAAAAATTTGAGGAGAGATCACACAGTTGGCAGATGCCGGGGGAGAATGCCATGCCTTGGTCTGGCGATGCAACCTTCATAGACCGGCACGTCCTTGGACAGAGAGCATATGAGATCAGAGAAAAGTTGAAGTATACGGCAGCAAATCTCCATTCCCCAAACATGCCACCGAAGGAGATATTGGATGGGATTAATTCCATCACAGCGGACAACATGGCGGCGTGGGTAAAGTTATATTTCACGCATTGGCATAAACATGCGCCTCTAGTTCACGAATCCAGTTTCAATCCTTGCGCAGCTGCTATACCTCTAATTCTAGCAGTGATAAGCCTAGGGGGGATGGTGAGTTATATGCAACCTCGAGACCACCTTTGCACTTGGTGCTTCGTACTCACAACTTTAATATAGTACTCCAAGGAATCTGCAGAGGTAGCAAAGTTAAAACTACTGCTGGATACCATAGAGGCCTACGTATATTCCATCCCAGGATTAAGTGAGGAATATGATATCCCAGGCCGTACATATGTCATCCAGGGAGAAAACGCAGCTCCCGAATGGCAGCAATACCAGCTCGAAGAATTACAAGGCGCCTATCTCATGATTGTCGTCCAATTCTGGAGTGGTAGCCCCAGTGCTAGAACTAGAGTCCGTCAATCGAGATTTCAAAGAATATATTCCGTGGGTTCATCCCTCCAACTTTTGAACTAGTACTTACTACATGATCCCAGATATTCCACCAGTTAAATTTGCAGGTAGTACAGCATTCGCCAACCTTCCAAATAATAGACCAGCAGTCTTTTAGAAGCTGGATCCGAAAGGAGTCGTATATACGGTGAGTCCACCGTCATCCGTGTGGCTCATGTTGATTGCGGTCTTCGACATGGAACTGACCTTGCCCCTAGCACTGCTACCCTGGCCACAATGCTAGACCACGCATTCGGGATTTTTGACAACGTATCTCCTAGATTTCAGTGGGCTGAAATAGACCTACCTTTTCCTAGTGACGATGTATACTTCAAGGTCACCAACTACGAAGAGCTCGTCGCTCAATCGCTGTACCCACAACACAAAATAAAAATAAAAGACGCATTTCTTGTCCTCTTCTCACCTCCCGAAACTGCGGAACACGACCTCAAGGTACTTCGTAATGCCAATCTCACAGCACTCGATATGCAAATGCTTATTCACTGTGAGTTCCCACCACCTACCTCCGAACTCCGACCCTTGTTACATGGCGCTTTGTGCAGCACTAACGTTGTTTCAAGATCTGTACACGTGCGTCTGGAAAACCACATTCTCAAACCCGATGGCTGCTCTGCCAACAGTCAAAATTCCAGACCTGTTATCGCCATTCAGAACTGCTATGCGGAACTGGCGAACTGTTTGGGACCAGATCAAGAACTTGGTACCTGAGAACGAGTGGAACAAGTTGGGATTCCAAATAACCGCAGAGACATATTTCGATGCTGTGAAGGCAATCGTTGACGCGTTCGAGAAGAGGGATGGGAAGTTTCCGCCTATACCGAGTGATTGTGAGAAGGGGACACACTTGAAAAGGCTGTTGACCTTTTAGACTCACCAGGGAACAAGGAGTTCCCGCCCGGATTCTTCGATCCTTCTTGAGTTTCATACGTTTGAGCTGAAATGAAGTCGGTCTCCAAGTCAAGTGCTGGAGATCAATTACCTCGTCGCTCTTAGAATAACCCGCCCTGTTCTGGGATCTCCAATGTCAGCTTCGGGAGAAGGAGAACGAGACTGGAATTGCTGTGTGTCAATGCATCATTTAGAAGGAGTAAACATGGGTTAGCATTTGGAAAGAGCCAAGTATATGATGGCTAAGTCGTTGTCGATAGAGCGGGCGTTATCGATAGTTGATGTGACACCTCCAATCTCTGCTCGTTCTGGACACGAGGGGACAAAAATATATATTGCAATATTATTAAGGACGCATGCAGTCCTCACCATGCTGCAGTGAGAGCTGAATAGAGTTTCAGACAAACTTCTGAGTCCAAGTCGTAGTGCGGCGTTGGCTAGTATATGCAACCGCTTGGGCAGCGAACTCTAATAAGTTTGGGATCTTCACAGCCTTCACAGCCTTCACAGCCTTATATGGGTCCAGCATCAAGCATTCCATTTTCATTCCATGTTCGTGTGAGTGCTGACGGTTGGAGTTACCGCACAGTCAGCCACTTCCCGTGTCTACTTTATTCCCGATGTTCAAAGGAGTCAGCAGAGTACAAGTTACTACTCGGGGGCTGTCATTGGTTGGGCTGGTCTGGCGCACGATTCTCATCTTCGAGATGTTGTCCCAGTTCGGACTAGCTTCAACCTTAACGACCCTGGGCCTGGTTTTCCCCTGTGCGCATATCATTCATATAACGGCCCGTATTCCTCCTTTGGGTGGTCAATTCGAAGCCAAGCATCATCACCTATTGAACCGCATCAATACCACGTGTTGAGAATAACCGTTGCAAACATGGTGTATGGGGGAAAACTGTCAAAGGCATGTAAGCCATGTAGAACACGGAGAGCAAAGGTAAGGCTTCAATGACAAAGGTACGACTTTATAGACGCTGATATTGAACAGTGCGATTTTATTTCTCCCGCATGTAGTCAATGTTTGAGAACAAAGAGAAAGTGTCACGGGTATCGAGACACGGAGGGCTTAAGAATCAGCGATATGAGCGCAAGCGTTGTCAAGAAGTTTAAAGCGTGCAGCGATGCAGACTCCACCAGCGTGCCTCTTCCTGCAAATTGTCCCGGTTATAAATCTGGGGAGTCTGGATCGGGGCTTCTGTCGAGCTCATTGGCTCTAAGCCCTGTCTTGACTGTCCCAATAGACGATCGTGCCTTCTGCTACTTCCGAACCACGTTTGTTATCGGCAACGCCCGCTCATTCAGGTACCTGGAGTCCCTTTACGAGTACGGAGACCTGGATGATCGCCTCTTGGTGAGCATCCGCGCTGTAGGGCTGGCAAGCCTGTCAAAAGCAGCTCGCTCTACGGACCTTGAAAACCAGGCCATGCGGTCTTACGTAGCCGCCCTACGAATGATCAACTCGGCCATAACCTGTTCAGATGTAGCTATAAACGACACTACCTTATCAGCAATCATGCTACTGGATCAGTTTGAGAAGATAATCCCACCGACAGCTCGCACCACTCAAGCATGGACAAACCACCTCAACGGCGCTACAGCCTTAATGAAAATGCGTGGCCGCCGCCAATTTGAAACCAAAGCCGGGGTAGAGATGTTCATGCAGATGAGCTCCCACCTGCTTGTCTCCTGCATGCAGCATACAATTGCTCTTCCAGAAGATTACCTAACCCTCCGCACCTACGCAACCAACTTCCTCGACACCAACGACATCGCATGGCGCCTATCTCAAGTGTCAGTACGCTACATTGGTTTCCGCGCCGCAATCAAGTCTGGTAGTCTTTTTGATGCTGATACTATTATTGCAACTGCCACTCGTATGGACGCCGACCTGGTAACGCTAATGGGCAAATTTCTGCCGGGGTGGATGCCGCAATCAATACCCCTGACCACCCCTTCGGCTCTGGTCTACAGGTCCCACTACGACTTTTACATCGACAACCGGCTTGCCGAGGGCCTTAACATGGTACGTGCCGGCCGAATCCCTATCCTTGATCTGATTAGGGAACAATGCGAAGCCACACCCGTGTCACCGGGTTCCGGCCAAGCACTCGAGCGTTATCAAACCGTGCAACGCGTCAAAGAAAGTGTTGCCGAAACGGCGGATTTGATATGTGCCAGTGTACCTCAACTAGCTGGCTATTTCCCTTTCCTGGAAACCGATTCTCCTCCAGGCTCACCGGATAGCTATACGGCTTCTGGTTCGGTGAAAGGCATGAAGTTGGAACCTTGCAACGAAAGCAGTGCATATTCGCTCCTTTGGCCTCTGTTCACCGTTGCAAATTCACGTGCTTGTCCGGAGGATGCGAAGGCTTGGATTATTGGCCAGTTGAAGATTCTTGGGGGGCTTTTGAATTCGGGACAAACGCTGGAACTAGCTAGTGGCTTGGAGAGGGGGGAGGAAAGGGATATTTGGAGTGTTTATGCGTTGTTGGGGAGTATTTGCTATCCTATCACTGGTCCTTGATGATATCCTGGGTTGAATTTACATATACTTAAATTGGTTAACTACTGGATTAGTGATGCCTACCTAAAAATACCATGTAAAAGTTTGCCTGTAGCATTCCGAATTGCGACAGCCACTTCCCAAAATGACTTCACTGAATCTTCACACCTCAAGCATCTACAATTTAAGATCTGTGACTACAGAGAAACTCACTTCCCTGCATCAGGTGACTCTATGCAAGATTCAACACACTCACGGAATACATCGCGAGTGCAAACACTAAACCCCCCAACTCCTTTTCCTCTGAACTCCGTACGAGCACCGATCTTTCACCATAACTCAAACACAGTGGGAGTTTAACATACGCCTTTCAGCTTACATCCTTGGCAACGAAAACTCAGCGGCCTGCGAACGCTAGCCAAACATTTCCAGGGGCGCAATAATCTTTGGAACACGACTTTTGCATGCCGCTAGGCCTAATGCAGGACACATATCGAAACGTCCCGTCTGCGCGCACGGCGATCTCTCAAACAGTCAAAGGTTTGACTTTCAGCTGGGGGGTTTTTAATTCCGTAGCCATGTAGCAACAAGCTTTGCGGGTGGCTTGCATGGTGATCTCGAGGCTTGGGATAGACGATGCTGTCAAATTTCGAAGGAGTAGCTGGATTTGGTATTCAAGATGCTGTGGCTGTAAGTCTCCTGTTGATTTTCCTACTGTTGCGAGTGTTGGGATAGAGGTTATGGTGCATATAAGTATGGACGAGATAAGTGTTTGGTGTTTTCATTCATCAGTTTAATCATCTTTAGCATTCTCATCTCATCTCATCTCATCTAAACACCAAGTATATCATCTCCACCAGTCCAATCTACCTTTCGTCCAGCAACTCAACTCCCAATATGGGAAAAGATATCCGGGAAGGCATCCAATAGTCGATCTCGCCCTCTACATCCCCCTCATCATTACCGTCATATTCGTCCTCACCCGCCATGGCTTCCAAAAACAACTCGGCTGGATCTACCTCCTAATCTTCACCATCGTCCGCACAGCAGGCGCCGTCATGGAGCTCCCCCACATCCACAACACCTCCAACAGCACGTACCTCGAATGGGCCCTGATCCTCTCCTCCGTCGCCCCCCCCCTCCTCGCCTCCCTCGGCCTCCTAAAGCGAGTCATCGACTGCACATC
>QGML01000094.1:0-28550 GCA_007825375.1 Lachnellula willkommii | reverse complement strand
AGCTATTTAAAAGCGAGGTTTAGACAGGTTATTAAGAAGACATTTACGGATAGCTAGAGGGAATATATTTTAGTGCTAAATACTTATTTAATAGATATATTATAGAGGTTCTATAACTATAGCTTCTAATTTATAGATATATACTAAAAAGGGCTAGACTTTAAGACTATAGCTTAGTGTGTTAAGAAGTAGAAGAGTTATCGCGCTATTTTAGAAAGTATTATAAGGGAGTTTAAAGCTATAAATAGCATATAAAATAATATAAAAAAGACTAGATTTATAGTATAATAGACCCTAGAAATATCCGCTTTTATAATACTATACTAAAAAAAGAGTATATTTATACTAAATTTAAAAGGGTAGCTATTATAGGGGTTATTAAATATTTACCTAAAATTATCACTTAAGAAGTATTATATACTTAAAACTAAAGCTTAAATGGAACTAATATTATAATTATATAAGATAGTAAACAAGCTATTATTTATGCTCTTATTACTCTTATTGCTCTTATGCTAGCGCCTAGGCAGGCATATCTCTCTCCCTTAGTCCTTTAGTCCCTTAGTTAAATCTATCTAAAATAGTATCTAAAATAGCCTCTAAACCACCTAGATCACTCTAATCCCGATTCTATAGTATCCTTACTATAGAACCAAATAGCTAAGCTATTAAAGAGGTTATTAAAGGCATCTAGACCCTAGTTTTAGTTATTCCTAGAAGGAAGCAACTTATATCTAATCTATTCTCCTACCTCTAAATATACTTGGATTTTAGTCTATTTTAGAGTTATTTTCTTTAGCTAACCCCTAAAGGCTAGGTCCTCCTTTTCACTAGAATAGAGAGCTATTCCTATTCTAATATAAGCCACTATAGTATCTATTATTATAAGCTAATATTAGACTTTACATTAAGGGAGGAGTTATTTTTTAGCTAGCATATATATATAACCACGATCTATAGAGGTTAAATTAGCTTTATAGAGGCAGCAGAAAAGGTAGTAGAAAGCTATAAAAGGGCAATCTTATATATAATATATGCTTTCCTGTCTGCGCGTATTCTAGCTATTATTTTAGGGTATTATTACATTTAATTTAAGGTTCTAAGGTGTTATTAATGCGCTGGTGCGCTAGTGTAGGGGAGAATATATATGCACGGACCCTGCGCATAGACATTTTTGTTAAATCCTATATCGTTTTAGTACACCAAAATATAAGGTTATACGGATTAGACCCACTTTTCCAATAATTATAACTTTTGCGCCACCTAATATAATTAATATTAGAAAAGTGTATATTATTTATAAAGCTCTTCTCTATTTATTAGATTAATATAATTAATTTAATAATAGTGTTATTATGGTTGCTTTTAGTGCGCAAAAGAGAGGCTTATTTGTGGTCTTTGGAAGTCCTCGACTGTACCTGAACTAGATGATTTGATAATCACGTGCCCCACTTCCTCATCCACCCCTATTAACGTATAGAAAAACTGTGGTCGGTATGTAAGCTTAAGTTAGCCTGGAACTGTACTATATAAGAAAAATCGAACAGCTGCTAGAATTCAGCAGATGAGTGACTTTTGAAAGTATCCCAGTCTTGATTAGTTGACTTCTAAGAATATTCAAAGTTAATATCAGGATCAGCGCCGGAGGTAACAGTAATATATACGAGCACTTCAATGGCAATAGTAACCATAGAGTTATAAGTTATCAGCTGCTAGACTCTTCTGTCTCAATTTCGGCTGGTCATTCATCTAAGCAGCCACGGCGTATCCTGTATCAAACGCAAGGCTTGCTACAACCTCCCGCCTAACCCAAAGAGCAGGATAACAAGACCGTGTAACCCAAAGCCCCAATCCGCTGCAGTCTCAAAATTCCCTTCTTCTTCAATCCTACTCCTCCACATACAATGGCTTTTTCAACCCTGCCTGCTCATTTCGAATCCGTCTCCGAACATGCATCAAAATCTGCCCAAGGTAATTCGTGCCCCAGTCGGACGTATTTGCCTCCGCATCTTCTGCCCCATATCCAATCCCTCATACTCTATCCCCGGGATTTGCATGGACCAAGGTTCGCCTGCCAGTTCCCAGCAATTTGCCCTTCAGAAACTCATTGCTAGTGAACTTCATGTAGTTCGCATCACAAACAGCCTTTAGCTTGTAGAAATCCCAGCGTTCGTCGGAGAAACCTTTGATTTTCCTGCCGAGGGCATAGTCTTCTTCTGGCGTCAAGGCGGCTTTGATCTGTTCCATGCTCTCGAAATCTTGGAAAACCAGTGCCTTGATATACACCATAAAGCTTTGCCAGATTAGCAGAGAACCTAAAAGGTGAAAAGAAGGAGTATTACTGTTCGGCGGTCGCAAACCTCACACCCTTCGGGCTGGTGAATTCACTTGTGTACCATTGTGCGAAGACGCCGTATTGACCTCTGGTAGAGCTAAAGTAGATGGGCTTTTCTTCGTCCGTGTCAGCAGATATTTGAGGAGTCGTCTGCTTCGCGGTGGTGTGCTTGGGTTTGTCGACCGTTGCGTTGGAGGGAGATTTGGAGTTTCTAGGGGTCTTTCTCGTGGCCATGGAGAGATTTTTGAGTTGGCTCTGGAACCTGATCAGCGAGAGCTTCTCGATCGTAGTAGTTCAGCCGATAAAGTTCATTAAAATGCAGAACTCCGCCAAGGTCTCGTTGGAACTAATATAGTCCTTAGATATAAAAAGAGATTTGTAAAACCTCTGCTAATGCTAACTTATTCTCCGTGTGTACATACCTTGTTTACTTCGGCCTAAGTACCACCTTTCTACTAGGCCGGAACGCAGCAATCCAGTCCTACGGAGCTTACCTATTAATATCTTGATACGAGTCATTGCTAGATAGTCTTCTCTCCGCCTTTTCGTCATAACACCTTCTACTTTGCTGTCATTTCGCATTAGCTGTCAACTTTTATCAGTCGTTCATTTACGCGATGAAGATTTAATCATAGAATTTATTCCCTGCGTGTGCTTGCTGGAGAAATAGTAACCTAGCGTTCTTCTTCGAGCAAATTTACGCATTTGGGGTCTAAGAGACGTGATGCAAGCTGGATTAACGTTCGATCTTCTTGCTGGGAAGTTCGTTTCTAGTTAGACTCATAGCTACTTACTACGCAAAGGCGGTAGATGTGAACTTTATACTTCTAAGGTCGAATCACCTAGCTACACTTCTAATAGCTTCGAGCTCGATAACTAAGTTCCGGCAAAGGGAGAAGTCGACTACGTTATCTCAGCTATGCCTTTATGTCTATAAGTATATAAATCTACCTTTAATATCTTTTCGCGCGTAGACGCTCGACACCCGGGAGACCGGATGATAAGGAATACCATCTAACTCATTTCAATCTTAAGTATAATACTCGTTGGTGTTAAGACTATGCTAGTTAAGAGGCGTGGGGTTGCTTGAGAATAGTTAATGCGGAGATTGTATACAGCTGTGCTGGTGAATGTTCTACTTATTATGAGACATTAATATTAGGGAGCTGGTGCCAGGTGGGGTGTCTATTTAGAGAAGATCTAGCATCTTTCATCCCTCCTATCCCACGGCTTTACGTTCAAGTTTTTCATGAGCAATTCCAGTGAATTCGATATAGAGCATTTGACTCAAATCTCCTCAGTGCCCTCCTCGCAATGTCTACTATGACATAAAGCAACTAGCGTGACTAGCGTGTTTCTTCTCTCAGGTATAAGAAGGACTTCTTCCCCACGAAGCCCCCATTTTTCCTACCTCCATTTCCTTCCAAGTGCAAAGAAATCCATCATAATGGCACACTTGGAACCTCCAAACCACCATGGCCAACAGGGTCAAGATCTCGGCAGTGCAGCTCCAACAGATGCCTCAGCCCTTGTACCAGTGGCTTCTCCTGTCAGACAATCGCTGGTGAACAACTCTCACTCGGAAGTGGTCGAACCTAATACCTCGGAGAGCGATCATTCAAAAGCGCCGTTGGCAGCAACTCAGCAAGAGCCTAGACCATCGCCTTCCCCTATTGATCGTAGTGAACAAGCGTCGGGCACTGAAGGAACAAACATTCCTCTGGGATACAAAGATCCTCTCGCCGATTTCCCCTTGAGAACCCCACAGATGGCAAATAAACACGGAAGAGCGCCAGCCGGATCGATTTGTTTTTCAAGCGGAACGTTTTCGAACTTTCTCCAAAAGAGTTTCAAGGACGCTGATGGAAATGAATGGAAGAGTGGCGAGCAGTAAGTAGTTGTACCAAAAGCAGATATATTAAATTGACTGGTTTTCTAGGTATTTCCAGATGGGAAAATGCATCCTCTTCAATGATGAGGATAGTATCCAGAAGATGCTCAAGGCTGATACCCCAAAGAAAGCAAAGGAGGTTGGTAACAACGTCAAGGGTTTCGAACAAAAGACTTGGGATATTGTCAAGCGACAGTACATGGCCGACGCCTTGTATTTCAAGTTCAGGGGAGAGCCTGTTATGGTCAAAGAGCTACTTGCCACTGGAGAAAGCTTGATTATTGAAGCTCGCGATGATGTTGTTTGGGGAAGCGGGCACAACAAAGCGGACACCATGAAGAAGAAGATCTCTGATTGGCGCGGACTCAATCTCCTCGGAGAAGAGTTGATGCTCCTCCGCGACAACTTCCAACCGATGGAGGATGAATCCACCAAGTTGCCGGATGGGGCTCAGTTACCACAAGAAGGGGAGATTCGCGAGTCTGGGGAACTAGCTGATGGACCCATGATCTTCCGAGATAAATGCTGGCATGTTCGGGATTTCGACATCTCGAAATGGGAGGTCATAGCCAATGATGGTGAGTGTGCCGAAGATGTGCGTCTTTCTGGAGCATTAGCACTCTGGATATCCATTGATGTTCAGCATGGATTCGGACGTGGCGACGAAGGCGAAGGCGAGGAGCCGACCCCGCGATCAGTCTTCAAGGCGATTGAGAAACAATGGAAGCAGTTGAATGCGAAGAAAAAGAAAGTCCCTGCCGTCTTCGGACAGGACGAAATTGCTCTCGCGCTTTCCGATCTCTCGAACAAGGCCACAAAGTGGAGGCTGGTAGTTGTTAGTCGAGACCGACGTGACCCAGAGGTATTCGAAGCAATCAGACGTGGTCCCGGAAGCGACCAAGAAGGCGAGAATGTCTTTGTTCGCTATTTTCCGAAGACTAGGCATGGTCCGGAACGCTGGGAGGGTATGAAGTTGAAATCAACGCTGCAGCAGGAAGACGACGTAATCGACCCGACTGGTGGTTTCGATTGGGACCTTGATGTCGATTGTTCCTATGACGGCAAAGGGGGCGAGGATGATTGAAAGAAAGGATAAAGTGGATGGAGAAACAGAGCTCAATTTGTAATATAAAGATCCGCCTAAACTTCACGCCGACCGGTAAGAAGATAGGCTTTCAACGCCTACAACATCCTGCGAAAAGGAGTTAGGGTAGTCTCAACCGCGCAGTTCAATGCTAATACTTAAGCAACAATGACCAGAGACCAGAGTTATCAGGTGTTTGTTCACCATGGTAGATAGTTCGATTTTCTAAGAGTTTCTTGCTATAGTCAATCAATCCCTTATCAACTATTGGTTTACTATAAGTTTGTTAGCCACCTATAATCTGTCTGGACACAAGTTTTGAATACTCTCGTTGCATTTAAAGCAGTCGAGACTTTGAAAATGATCCCAGATCTGGAGATAAAGGCACAAAATTCCCAATGCTACGAAATACTAGATGGATAAAGGCGGCACTCACTATGATTGAGTTTTAATGTCCCACGCTGCCTGGCGCATTATAATCTGGGACCGCTATTTCACTTGGGAACTTTCGCTGTACCTGATCTGTGTCCACACCAAAGAGTTCTTCGTCGGTCTTTGCAGTGCTAGAGGGAAACGATGAGCCTGTAGTGGCTTGGTTCGAATGGCTAGCCTTTACACCTCGAATGAGTTGGGCCACGGTAGGATGGGGCGGCACTTTGGCTGGAGCCGGGGTTGCTTCGTCAGCCCCCGCTTGGTGTACGATCATGTCTTTCTTTGATAAGTTGGGTCTTTGATAAGTTGGGAGCCTTCTTGTGTAGAATATCGACTATCTTTTCAACAGGAAGGCTTAGATCGACGGGAGTCACACCAAGTGAAGGATCGAACAGGTCTTTGTATTTGGTCTCATCCCAGTATAGACGAGATGAACTTTAGCCTAACATTTTGACCAGGACACCCGCAGATTCCGCGCGTAAGTCGTCTTCGTTCAAGCCAGCATAATCGCCTTCAGCGGCCAACTGGGAAATGAATTTTGTTGCCATCCCACCCTGAAGGGTGATATCATACGTCTGGTCTTCGGTGACAATTGCCGCCTCCTGCTCTTCTTCATCTCCAAGCGATGGACTCGTCCGAGGCCCTGGATCAGCATATTGACGTTGTGCGGTGACCCTACAGCTATGATCTTATGGAAACCTCCGCTGTGGAAGTTGGTGGCAATGGAGCCCAGACGGAACCCTACCAAGCAGACATCCCAGTGCTCCGATGGATCATTGAACTTTCTTAGAATTTCTCGACGCTCGGCGCTCGATGCTCGACGCTCGGCCGCGGTATGGTGTGGTGTGGTGTGGACATAGTGAGAGCACTTTGCAGTGCAGGAGGGTAAGAGCCACTTCAAGGTCCCTGTCACAAAGATTAGTTTACGAGTCTGTCAACAAGGGAGGACAAACTTACCACTGTGGCATAGGGTACATAAGCAAAACCAAAGTGCGCTTCTCCTGCTTTACGCACCACTCGTAAAGTTGGTGAAATATACATCTCATCTTCATGCTATGGCCGATGTGGGTATCCGCCATAGATGGTCGATCTGCTGGTGGGGGAATGTGTGCTGCCTCGTCCGGCCTCGTCACAAGATACTTGAAGGTGACCCCGTGGTCATCGTCCTTTTGGTACCAGGAGTTGACATCTTTAACAGTCCCAATCTTGTTGGTGGTATTTCTCTTTTTGCCGGTCATCATGTACAGCTGTTGATCGAAGGTAAGATGGGAAAGGCCACGCAGAGATTCGATATTTGCCATGCCTTCGCCTTCTGTATTCGGCTTGATAGTTGTGGTGGGGTTTCCCTCACCATTAATCAGCAAACCCATTTTCGTTAAGTAAGTGGCGGCATTCTTTTTGTATGTCCTTGCCAGAGCTTGCGGTAACTTCAGCTCCACCGTCCGAACCCGCGGCAGGGTACCATGCATTGACCTCTTGAACACCTCCGATCTTGGCTTTGCCTTTCTCCTCTCGCCGGTCAGCATGTAGAGCTGCTGGTCGAACGTGAGGTGCAATAGACCACGCAGAGACTCGATATTGACCATTCCCTCCGATTCCGTGTTGGGCTCGATGGTTGTTGTCGGGTTACCCTCAGCATCGCATGGCAACCTCGGCTTTCTCAGGTCGTCCGCTGAATTCTTTGTGTAGGACCGTCCCAGAGCTTGGGACATGCGTAATTCGACCGTACGAACTCGCAGAGGAGGGATGCCCGCAGCAGGGACCACGAACTTTCCGGGCAAGGTCTCTAAACGCTCATCCATATCTCTCTTTTGCTGGATGAGCTCCAGAATAGGCCACAGACAAAGGCGAGCATACTTGGTCTCCCAGGACGTGACTTTACCAACCACCCTGAATGTCTCTGGATCCAGAATCCACATTGGCAACCCCTCTTGGACGCCTCTTCAGCAATATCCCGCTCCTCGTGATTTATATCCTACAGGTGGCAGAATAGATCCAAAGGACTTGCTGGCCAGTCCCTCATTCATATCTATGAGCCTGCTTGCCATGCTCTGGGAATCCGGCTCGCTCGAATCTTCGTCGTCTGCTGCAGCCGGCCAATGACCTTTCTCTGGATCGAAGTCCTCAACATATAGTTTGGAAGCCATGCGAGAGCTAGGCACCCTGAGGCCCATGCTCTGATCTCCAACTAACTGAACAAGCTGACCACGCAGGTCAGAAGGCGCACCGAGGTCGAAATATATCGGGATGTATAGCTAGAGGGGCCAGGACGTAATGTGACCCCGAAGAATGAATGAGGAGTGGCGAGTTTACCTGTTCTAGAAGAGGAAGTTGCAACTGCTTCACAACGAGTGTCTTTTCTCGAGGCACGAAGGTATAGCGTGCGGCAGGTACCACCCACTTTCTTCATGTCTCAAAATCTCTGGTCTCTTCCGGCTTTTCTCTCTTCAGCGCCCATCTTCTTCATCACACGACTGAGCCAAAGACAGTCACCACCCACGATGTTGATAACACAATGGACCTCAACGCTGGCGCAGACTTATCAGTCTTCCGCAGCAGACTCGCGGATTCCTTCAAAAATGCTACGAATACACGAATGAGAGAGGAGTGGTGCCGACTCATCGAAGAGAGTACGCTTGGAGAAATCAAGAGCTTGCTGAACCGTGGAGATACCCCGACTTGGCACGAACTTGTCCATATAGCTTGGATTATACCCCATTGCCAGGTTTGTCTAATTACTTTGCGTCTTTCCTTGCTCTTCCAATATTGTCTCAACTCTGCTGGAACATTTAGAACTATTCTTTGGACTTTGGATGCAATGCACATCAGCACATTCGCAATCAAATTCACAGTTGCTAATCACTTGTAATAGGTGTATATGGTCAAGCGATGACGGCACTGATGCCAGGTCATCGAAATCGCTTGTATGTCGGTAGTGCTTCTGCGGCATCGAGGGCGCCTTCGGCACGGGGCCTGAGATCTAGGAAAGGAGATCATCTGCGTAACGTGGATGACCCGAATAGCACCGGATACAATTACCGCCTATTGCGAGGGAAGAAGGCCCTCGGGAGAGTGCATGGTTCACCATAATGGTTGTTGAGGGCATCGACTGGGAGGACGGTGATGCGGAGGACTTGATGGACGCGAGGGTGTTGACATGTGTTGGAGAAGTTTATAATGTGCCAGGTGGCGTGGGACATTTAGAGAACGATGGGAATGAGTGGCTCTTTTTGTATCTTGTATCTAGCCTGAAGAAGCACAATGAAAATTTCAAGGATCGTTCAGCATATCCTCAATATCGACTAGAGTGATATGAGGGTCTGCGGCTGGAGATGGAGGTACAAACAGATCCTCATCACCGACGATCGCGGCGCTTGACTGGGTGGCATCATACTGTAGCAATTTCGGATGCATCCTGTGAGTCATGGAATAGGATAGGCCAGCGGAAGCCCAGCCCAGCCCTGAACTTCATCAGCTTCGGCTTGCTCTTGTGCTATCTTCTGCTTCTCCCTCAAAGACAGCTTTGGGCGGCGCGCGTCTTCTTCCCTTCTTTTTTTCGCCATATTGTTGGTGACGGTGGATGTTTCTCAGTCGTTCGTGTTCTTCCCATTTGGCAGGGTCCTCCCTCAAACGAGATCTGTATCTTTGGGTATTCTGCCGCCTTTTCTCGGCGAATATAGCTTTTTCTTCCTCGGACATGGTAGATAACATCTTGTCGTACTACCGTTGAAAGTATGCGGCGCGCTCCTCTTTTGCTTCCGGGCTTTCATGTTCTCTGCGGTAGGCTCGATACTCTCTGATCCGTTTATTGAAAACCTCTCTCTTCTGCTCTGTCTAATGGATTCTTCGACGGGAAAACATAGTTTCTAATCGACGTGACGTCCACACTTAATCCTCTAAGCCAGAATTTTCGCAACATTATTTGAAGTATTCTTTGTAATGGTGATACGGAAGACTTGATATATGCGAGGGTCCCGATAGGTATTGGAGAAGCTATATGTGGAAAGCTGCTCAATGTCTACTCCGAGTCCACGCACACCTAGGTATCAGCCCGCGGAGGCCATTTCAAAAATGCCGATTAGCTAGGTTTCTGTAGCTGCCCCATAGTGTAAGTCAGGCCCATCGAGATCAATGCAGGTCGCTGACTTCTGATAGCCTTGTGGCGATATTGTTCAGAGACCTATGAATGAGTGTTTCGACTCGCGAGAGATCAAGGACGCTGGCTCAGCAAAGATTGACCAGCCCCTGAAACAACGTTCGGTCAATGAGGGATCTGGCAACTCGCCCAAGACCGCTTCTGATGTGATGAAGGAGGCATCGCAAAAGCCAAAGAAACAGAAGAGTATCACATCCTTCTTCGGTCGTTGATTGGAGGTACCTTTCCGTAGATGGAAAGAGCATGGATCAGTTCAAGTGTGATGGCATTTTCGTGTGCATGAAGCATGATCCAGGTTTTCTTTAACAGCTATGAGTCTCATATAGTTATTGCTGGTTGAGAATTGCAAGATGGAACAAGGCATACAGGGGATAGCTATTTGCTCAAGAGTTTAGCGGGATTTTGGCTCTGTTATGGACAGATTGATAGAAAGGAAAGGCGATAGTGGAGCATTACACAATAGTCTCCCAAATTCAAACAAATTCTCACTTGGGGCAATATTTCTTGGTTCCATCCCATTCATGTGAGTATCAAAGCTTGCAATTTCATTGTTTGTAGAATCTATACGAGTGCAAATGCTTTGAATTATTGAGTAAAAGCCTGTAACTAAAGCTACGTAGTCGAAGTAGCTTGATTATTTCCGTGCGAACGATCTGCAGCATACAAATAGTAAAATGAGCAAAATGAGCAAGAGCCGTGCAAAGCAGATTTATCTCCTTCCTGTCGGACCATTAATATCTCCACACCGCTGGCAACTACTTGAAAAATGAGCTAATTTTCTGGTTCGCCTTAGTCTCAGCTGTAACCTTCACGATGCGGTTGAGCTTGGGCGCCGCATTCGGGTGGTCTCTTCCACCTTTAACTATCGCACTAAATGCAGTAGGTTGAACACGAGTACTCCGCGCCTGCTTAGTAACAGAGGATCGATTTGATACTACGGCGGGGGGGTCGAGTGGAATCCGTGGATGATAGACTTGGTCAACGAATAGTTCCTCGTCTGAGTTGTCCTGGAACGATCGCTTCACTGGAGAAACAGCGGTGTTCATAGTGGCTTCGGCCAATGGAACCAGCGGAATACGCGGTTGACTGAACTCATCGACAGATCGTAGTTGTTTCTTGTCTGTCTCCTCTTCGAACAATTGCTTCGTTCGAGTAACCGGCCTGTCCATTGCACCTGGAACTAGCGGAAGGGACGGAATTTGTGAATGTACTTCCTCCGTATCTTCCTTATCCTCATCCTCTTCATCCTCAATCATTAGGCGGGTCCTGCGTCCTCTGGAGGGAGGGGCAGGCGTTGACTGTGTTTTCATGCCGTCATAACCTGGTGTATTCGGCTTGTATCGCTTTCTGCTTGGAGCTTCCAAAGGCAAGCCCGACATAAATCGCTCTTCTCTCTTGGCTTTCTCTGTATCACGCCGATGTTTGTTTGCCATCAGCCTTGCAGCATTCTTTCTCGGCGTTGGGTGCAGGAGGCTCTGTCCAGTGCAGCTTTCGACCGGAAAGCCTAGCTTCTGACCGACGGGATGTCCACACTCGATCCTCCGAGCCAGAATTTTCGCACTATTCATTAAAGTACTCATCGTAATAGTTTCCACGAGCTCGAATGTCCACTGGCGCGCGAGTCTGCTCGACAAGAGGCGAGTGTGTGCATGCACCCGCCCATGGTAGCTGGTCACGCTCGTATGGGCAGAACGCAAGGTGATCGTCGCTCACACGATCAGGCGCATATGCATTTAACTAGGAGGTATAACGGCGTCCGCAATGCCAAGAAGGAACCTAGCATTGACCAGCGCCTCGAAGGTAGGGTTGCGCAGTTCAGGAATCCGGAGAAGAAGAACGAATTTCCCTCGTCGGGTTTGCATCAAGGTGTGGTGAAGGTTGCTGTAGTATTGTTAATGCTGGTGACTCTCGTGAACTGGTGGAAAACCTACTCTGGCCTGGAGTTCAAGTGTTCTTGCATTCTGGGAAGAAAATCGACGGACTTTCCCGAGATCCTGGATGTAGAGCCACAGTACACAATGTCTGTATCATCGTCGCGGCCCTCGAGGACGTGGGCGTATGCTGCCCCGTCTTCTGTCCCGTTGAATGGCAACTCTCGTAATTGTGCTATCGTCGGCGGCTCTTGTCGGCCAAGCAACACGATGACTGACGAATGTGTACTTTCTGACCTCGGTGCGCCATTCCTCGGGGGACTTCTGTGACAGGACCACCGTCCACTCGCGCGTCATGTAGGTCGATGTGATGTTGAGGAAGAGGTTTTCAAATCATTCACGAAGTGCGCCATGGTAGTTGAGCGGTATCAAGATGATGATGCATGAGGGATTGGGAAGCGATCGCGAAGAGAGCGCGAAAAGATAAGTCGAAAAAGTGGGACGCACCTGCCTCAACTTCTACACACCACCACCCTTCACGAGGGACCTCGTGGAACGGCAAGGCACGCTATAAATAACGTGATTGACCTTTCCTCAGACTGCAACTTAGCTGCCGAGCTCCAAGCTGTTGGAAGAGTAGCCTCTTTCGACTTCTTAGCTGTATCTACTCGTACGCAAACCTCAACTCAAATTTCTATCCCAGGAACCTGAGGAGCACGAAGCTCACATATACCGGCTCTGTGTCGAGAACAGCCAACAACAGAATCGAATGATAATCTGCATCACGTCTTGCGACGCTGAATTCAGAAAGGAATGCTCGAAGAAGAGCTAGGAAAAAGCAAGTTCATATGACCGAACGTTCGTTGTTGACAGCGTAGATTACTTCCGACGGAAAAGCCGATGTATCGGAAGACGTTGCTAGTATTCCCTATATTACCTAGGATGATACGGATCAGAAGATGAAGATTTAGATGGTGACGGGTACGGGTCAGGAGATGACTGCCCTCCCGTCAACTGATCAAGTGGAATCTGCTGGAAGAGATTCCATATTTATAGAAATTTTTAGGGAGCATGGCGGGGTCTTCTTAGTGATTGCAGAGTACTGATATCGGAGTCGTCAAGCTTGGTGGCTGGTTTGAAGGTGAAGGGTGAGCTTGCTTTAGTAAGGAAACATCTACCTACCTACCTATTATCGATTCATACAAGTTATTTAAACCTGACCGCTGAACCGCAGAAAGCTACCCGAGACAGGATTCAGAACCTTCCCCGCGATATCCATCGCAGGTTTGATAACCGAACGCAAGTCTTGCACTCTTCAGAGTCACCCATCTTTGGAGCCAGGTTGCCATGAAGTTCTCCGGCAAGCAAGCGAAGGAAAGGAATACTATAATTGAAGTTTCGTCTTATAAACGAACGAACGAACGAATGATGAAAGTTTGAACGTATATATGAAATGACAGCAAAGGCTCATTTCTTCGTCTTCGTATCGAAATATTTGGAATCGAAATTTCGCTTCAGGCTCTCTTTCGATGGGACAGCGGATTCTTTATCTTCTTGGGAGACCGAGCCGCTTTTATCTTGTCCACCGCGGTATTATTATCCTCTTCATCTGCATCTTCTGTATCTTCTTTGTTTTTGATATTTTCTTGCAGAATATCCATTAATTTATTATCCATTTCGTGAGCTAGAGGGTCTAAGCTGTCTCTAGGCTACAACGAAAATTCTCTAGCATCAAGATGTAAACGGGTAAGCTTCACTTCGGAGGATTCGAGCCGTGCCTTTACGCAAGTACTCTGCCCTTCTCGACGTCTGCCCATCGGGTGGGAAGATGGACCCAAATGGCTTTCTCGTAATACCCTTGAGCAGCTTCTGGGACTCTTCCTCTTCGCTATATATATTCGTCTTCGTCTGACTCATCAAGCCAATCACCATCCCTTGGATCGAAGCCTTCCAAGTACAACTTTGCTGCCTACCTGGATTCGGGAAATTCGAGGCTCATGGTCTGGTCATCAACCGGCCAAGCCAGCTGACCACGCAGGTCAGAAGGCCTGTTGGTCATCGGCGTGGCACTGAGGCCGAAGTAATGAGGGATATACAGACGCAGAAGGACCTCCGAGCCGCGCGTCTTGGGATTTTTGATGAGATGACACTCATTACCAATGAGTCGACCGACTTTCCCTTGACAACCAATCTTCATCGGAAAGAATCGTGATACTATAGCCTCTGCCCCGCTATCCTTATCATCATCGTCTTCGTCGTGATGTGCATCTTTCTTTGTCTCCTTTACGACCGCATCCTCCTTTAGGCCTCTGCTGGATTAATGTGTCGTACCAGGTAAGGAAGACAGTTGCACTTGTCTAATATAGTTAGCTAACAGGATCAAAGATATGATTCTGCACAAATACATACCCCCTAATAATAATGTCTCACAACAGGTAGGACATTCACCACGAATCCACGAGCACGACACACGCAATCGCCACATCCGCAAGACTTGGATGAGGGCATAATGGATACTCCTTCCCCTGTGATTACTATGAAATGGTAGTGGTAAAATAGCAAATGCAACGCCCCGTTTCAAGTATTGATATCCCCCCTACTAGCAATCTCCATGGTGATAATCTCTTCTGAAAGCGACTTGTGATAAAACTGCAACGACATAGCAATATGCCCCAAGTAGATTCGTACAAGCGACCGTGCATTCTTCTATCACGGGTGCCTCTGTCGTGTGTGTTGTGATTCGTACTTTGGTATCTAAAATAAGAATGTCAGGATTCAGACTACTAGATGGAAAAATGAAACTTACCAAGGGGAGAAGTTCTTGAGGGACTGGAGTGTTCATCAAGACTTCTTCGTTCCTGATGTCTTCGCCTTTTGAAAAGATGGCTTCGACGCAGCCGCAGCCATCATGATACCGAAGGCGTTGAATGGCGCTGGCATTGGTGGAGCAACTGAAGGGATATCAGCCATGACTTTGCGACGAGTGGGCCCTCGAGCCGGGGAAGAAGGCGGGGAGGGTTCAGCCTGGTTGTGTCCATGGGCAGGAGAGTAGAGTAGTTGGATGACATTTCCCCCAGCACAGCCCGCTTTCTCTTGTGTACCTTCTTGGGAGTAGAAGGAATGACTTTCAAGGGTGGGAAAGGATTTTTGTTATCGCTGTCCTTGTTCCTCGTTGCTCCAAGCTCCGCTTCCCGCATGCGAGCTTCTTTCTTCTTCAAGGCAAGAATGATCTCAGGAGCCAATAATGGTTCATCATCACTGTCATATTCCATCATATCCTTACGTCGACGCTCTGCCTCCCGGGCCTCCTTCCTGTTACAGTAAGGGTCATGAGTGCTTGAGTGAGTTCGCGAGAGGCGATTTTGGGAATCTTGGCGGGAAAAGTCATATCTGACATGCCCATTGCCTGGGGCAGCTCAAATGTTCTCTCGACTTTCGGACGGGTTGCTGCCTTGGCCAAGCGCCACTCACGACAGTAATCCCGCTTGCCGTCGTAATAGACCTCGAGTTCTGCCGCCGACATACGGTATTCAAAATTCTTCCTTTATATAGCTCCTCGCGCCGCGCTCGATCAGCTTGGAGATCTTTGACGCTCATTTGGCCCCTGTACCTCCTCTCATAGTCCCGACATCTCTGTTTGCGTTCCTCATCTCTTTCAGCTTGCTGCTTTCCACTGTATGCCTTCCCCGGTTGAAAAGGGTCCATCAACGCACTGTGGGTACAAGCGCCCTCCCAGGGAAGATCAGGTCGGTGCCATGGAGTAATGTTTATGGGCTGGGAGTCGAAGCGGTGTTTGGCGAAAGTACATAGCCAGGCCGAGAGGACCGCCTCTGCTACGTAACTGAGATGTCGAACCTTGTCAATATCAGTCCCGGACATCGTCATCCACTGGCATGGAAATCGGCATCGAGTTATGTATTTGCCCCGTCGCGGGAGTTTTGGATCAGCCATCGGACTATGATGGTAACTGGGTCCTGTCTATTATATCTAGTCAGCGACCAATTATCGGAGTCTAAAAGGTCTCTGGCAACTCACCTTGTTGATACTCAGACTCTCATGCTTCTTTTTCCTTCCTTCCAATCCAGCCTTCACTGCAGACGCGGATCCCGTATACAGGCGGGTCGTTCGCTTGTTGTAAACGGGCCCATTTTTGGTCGCAGTGATGACCCTCAAATACGTGCCGCGTTCGTTGTCTCGATCCACGGGAGATTCAGGAGTTCTTCCACTGTTGGGTGCGTCTCCCTAGATAGCAGCGCCTTCACGGCATCGGGCGTAGCATTTAAAATGTCCTCACACCATTCTATGGGGGACTTTTGCCGATCGCCTGGTCCCATTCTTTGGTCCTGTTCGTCGTCATCAGGTCCTTGAAGGCATGAAGGAATCTGTCCTCGAGCTCGTACTCGGTCTCGGCATCCAAAGACGTAAAGTCAACATCACAATCGAGTGCGGTGGATGCGGTGCCCTGCGATCTTTCGCCAACGTCAACTTTTGCCGCGTCAAAGGCGGTCTCCTGGGTGGATGAGCCATTTTTGTCATGATTACTTGGGGGTAGTTGTCGCAATGTCAAGAAGGTAATGTTAAAAGAGGGAGGGGGTTGTGGGCGGCCTCTCCGATAGCAGGAGGTCGGCCTGTGCTGAAGGAGAAGGGCGCTTCCTCATATTGGCATACGGTACTGTACCCCGCAGCCCTTTAGAATTAATAGATAAATCATAACTGGGGGCCCGTACTTACTACACCAGAGCAGAATGCGTCAAGCTACCTACTTGAAGACGAGCGCCAGGCTGTCCTCAAAATCAAAAGCACGCCCAGAGGAGTATTTATCGTAGAAGCCACTGAACAAAAAAAAGTTCATACCACCAAATCATCCCGGTTCACAGGGGTAGACATTCCTTCTGACGGGGAAGAGGATGGCCAGCAAGACCCTGCTGGTACATGGAATGACGATGAGGGTCCTAAGGATAAGATCCAAAACAGCAAAGCGAAGGAATCCCGATTGAATTTCCATCTCACAAACAAACAAATGATAAAATTACCCGTAAATGCAAAATACCAGTAAATCCTTAGCAGCTACGACGAAAATCCTCCATTATCAAGATATAAACAAGTAAGCTTTCCTTCGCAGGGCTTCGAGAGCTGCTGCGTACGCAAGTTCCGGTCTAGAAGTAAGGTAGGAGAGAAGACAACCACGAAGGTCGATTCCTCCGGCGGAGATACTATACAATATGTAGGGTGAGGATCTTCGGCTTGCTCTGTGTTAGTTACGGAGTATGAACATATATATATATATCAATATATCATTCTCCATGCAGTAAGGTAAGGTTAGCGTGCCTCCTCGTTATGCCTCTCAAGTACTGTCGAGTTTCTTATATTCGTTCATCTATTCGATCATTCGATCATTCGATCAACGAGAATCTAATCTAATCTCAAGATGTAGAAGGGCTCGAGTACAGAGTAGAGCAAAGTAAATCCGACAAACCAATCCCATATAAAAGGTACACCGAAAGCTCTAGACACGGCAGCGACTGCGTGTGCCATTTCTTCTGACCATATCACGAGAGCGACGAAGAAACGATCACCGCATCAACAACCCGCAACTACCAGACAGACCACGATGACCCGAGATGCTACTGGTACCTAGGATGATGATGAAGATCGATACGGTGAACATAATTTCATCTCGTAAACGAGCAAACAAACGAATGATAAACTTTGACCGTAAATACAAAATGACAGCAAAGGAAGATGAGACCTTACGATAAAAAGAGGGAGAGGGAGGGAATTTTCCAGCATCAAGGATCAAGATGTAACGGGAGTGTAAGTTTCCCTTCGCACACCCCAGGATTCAGCGAGATCTGCGTTCCAGCCTGACGAGGGAGCTCAGAGGTAACAAGTTCCATACAGGTCCATCCCTACCATGCCTACAATATATATACTACTATTTTACGCTAAAGGCTCCACTCTAGAGATAGTATAGTGTAGTGGGGTTGCAGCGTACCACCACATGATACAAAGTCATGTGCATAGGGCTTCTCTACAGGCCCAGAGCACTATCCATTCTTCAATACACTCTTTTAAACCACTTGATATTTATGTATATACATTAATATTACGATGAAACTACAAGTTAGATCCTAGCCATAGAGCTCGCGGTTGTGTTGGCCCTCCACAATGGCATAGCATAGCCTCACGCACTATATCAACACTATTGAGTGCTCCACATGAGGTTCATGATTTGGAAGGGGAAGTCGCAGATAGCTTGTTAGCAGAATGATCTCGTTTTAGGAAGATCGAAAGGAAGGGAAGGGCCGGCGGGCGGGTGGCGGTAGAGCGCTAGAGCAGGACGGGGATTCGTAGATGATAGTAAGATGAGGTGCTTGATAAAGGAAGTTGTTGGTTGGTGAAGATTGGCAAGAAACGAGGGTCAAGTCAAGCGCGAAATATATAAAGGCAAGCTACTGCTGAGGCAAGGTGCGGATGGGTAATAGAAGGAAAGGAAAGGAAAGGAAAGACTCAAACAGCCACAACACCAACGCACAAGTACGTCAAGCCAACAATGCAATTAATAATCTTCACGGTAGCATCAATGGACCAGAGAGCTTCACAAGCATCGAAGAGTTATTTTAAGAGGACACAAATGCCATTTTACGCAAAGCAAAGCTATCTAGATCCATCCATGATCCATCCATAATCCACTGATCCACTGCAAATATCCTCCAAACGTACAAAGGGCGAAATCTCGAAATAGAGCGCGGCGCATCTCACTTCTTGGTAGCCTGGGGATAAGTTAGCGGTCATGAATCAAGCAGAGGGACGAAGAGAATAACGAACCTTGACTGCAGCTTTTGTGATTTTTCCTTGAGACAGAGTTAGCATTGTAGAAAAAAAAGTAAACAAGTTACATACCAGCTTTATCAACCTTAACGACGCTCTTAATAACACCAACAGCGACGGTTTGACGCATATCTCTCACAGCAAAACGTCTTTTTATTCTCTCATTAGTTGTTGTTCAAAGCATGAGGGTGGATGGAGGATGGATGGATGTACTTACCCAAGAGGAGGGTAGTCGGTGAAGGCCTCAACACACATGGGCTTGGATGGCACCATCTTGACAATGGCAGCATCACCAGACTTGATGAACTTGGGAGCATCCTCAATGGACTTTCCGGTACGACGATCAATCTTCTCCAAGATCTCAGAGAACTTGCAGGCAATGTGGGCGGTGTGGCAATCGAGAACTGGGGCGTAACCAGCACCGACTTGACCAGGGTGGTTGAGGACAATGACCTGGGCGTTGAAGGACTCGGCACCCTTGGGAGGGTCGTTCTTGGAGTCACCGGCGACGTTACCACGACGGATTTCCTTGACCGAGACGTTCTTGACGTTGAAACCAACGTTGTCTCCTGGAAGACCCTCGACAAGCTGCTCGTGGTGCATCTCAACGGACTTGACTTCAGTGGTGACACCTGCGGGAGCAAATGTGACAACCATACCGGCCTGAGAGGGTTAGCTGTGTTTCACAGGAATGATGTTTGACAGAGGATTCTCGCATACCTTGATGACACCAGTCTCAACACGACCGACAGGCACCGTGCCAATACCACCAATCTTGTAAACATCCTGAAGAGGAAGACGGAGAGGCTTGTCGGTAGGACGGGCAGGTGGGTCGATGGCATCAATGGCCTCGAGAAGGGTCTTGCCAGAGGACTTTCCAGCCTTGGTCTCCTTCTCCCAACCCTTGTACCAAGGGCAGTTGGTGGAGTTGTCAATCATGTTGTCACCGTTGAATCCGGAGATGGGAACAAAGGCAACAGACTTGGGGTTGTATCCGACCTTCTTGATGAAACCAGAGGTCTCCTTGATGATCTCTTGGTAACGGGACTCGGACCACTTGGTGGTGTCCATCTTGTTGATGGCGACGATGAGTTGCTTGACACCAAGGGTGTAGGCGAGAAGGGCGTGCTCACGGGTCTGGCCATCCTTGGAGATACCAGCCTCGAACTCACCAACACCGGCAGCGATGATGAGAACGGCGCAATCAGCCTGGGAGGTACCAGTAATCATGTTCTTGATGAAATCACGATGACCGGGAGCGTCTGAAAAGAATGAGTACGAGTATTTTCGAGGATGGGGAAGATGTGGAAGGACCTACCAATGACGGTGACATAGTACTTGGGAGTCTCAAACTTCCAGAGAGCAATGTCGATGGTGATACCACGCTCACGCTCAGCCTTTAGCTTGTCAAGAACCCATGCGTACTTGAAGGATCCCTTGCCCAACTCGGCGGCTTCCTGGAGGGGGGGTCAGTCATGATGAGGATGAGATTTGGAGAGAAGTAAATGTGAGAAAGAGAGCGAGATGGCGAGAAATAGAGAAATGATCATGAGAATATTTGTGCTGTGGTGAAAAGGAAAGAGTTGATTGAAGGAGTTGTTGTGCAGTGCGAATACGAGGTGGAGTGACCGGGCGCAAAGAATTTGTTGGTGTGTGTGGTGGTGGGCGGCAAGCGAAGGATTCTGCCCCACTGAGGGGCAAAACTTGGCCGATAAGGCATGAATTGATGATGACGGCAGGATGAGGAGAGGATGAGGGTGAAAATGAAGGACGCAACGAGGAAAAACGGCTTACCTTCTCAAACTTCTCGATGGTACGCTTGTCAATTCCACCGCACTTGTAGATCAAGTGACCTGTACGTATATGTGAGTGGCATGTTGTTGGGTGTCGAGTTTCAAGTCTGCTTACCGGTGGTTGTGGACTTGCCGGAGTCGACGTGGCCGATAACGACCACGTTGATGTGCATCTTCTCCTTACTGCGAAGGCGAGGAATGTCAGCAAGGGCTCCATTAAGATCTCTGCCATCGTCGCCATGATGCTGTTGATGCCGTGGCTGGATGGCAGATGTGTGGGATGGTATCGACTCACCCCATGGTTGCGGTATTGTATTTTTTTCGTTATGTGTGGGGTTTGTATTGTCTCTCGAAGGGAGGTTGAATCTGTATGAAGGCGAGGGAGATGTCAGTAATGAAGCCTTTGATGGAGATGGGATGGATGGGAATGGGAGAGGCTTACTGCACAGAGTTGATTGCTTGAATCGGGGTATGTGCGACGAGGAAAAAAAGAGGGAAAAAGAGGAAATCAGAGGATGGAGGGGTTGTTTTTGTATCTAGCGTGGGCTGCCCGCACTAGCAGGTCGACCACTAAGCGAGCCAATCAAGGACGGTTAGGGCTTTTCGATGCTGCTTGCCCCACAATGACTGTGACTCTTGACCGAACACAGCAAAAGTAGGTAGTGAAGAGATTTCTGCCCAACACAAGACCACTTGCACATGGAAGACCCTTTTTTGGGTGGCATTTGCCGTGATGGCCTGATGATCGAGGCAAAAGGCATGAAATTACCTGCCTGCATGGAATGATGGAGATCTTCTTCAGGCCGCCTGAAAACGCTACGCCACCATACAGAGAGACGGGTCCAAGCTAGCGGCGGGGCATGTGGATCGAGTTGACTAATTGGGTCTGTTATTGAAGATATACTACAGTCCTGTTTTATCATTATAATCTCTATTTTGGAGTTTTTGCGTGATCTGTGAACCCAATTAGGCTGCACGAGAATCAAACCCGAGATACCCACCTCCAACCGCCGCGCAATTCCATCAATATTCAATTTCCGTTCCTTCTTCTATGACTTTCGAATGATACACCTGGCGAAGATGTGACTTTGCGCATTTGAGTCAACCGGCATGTCTTCCAAGAGTCACGTATGATAATGCGGCGAAGGACAGAGTCTGACCGTAGACTCAACAACTTTCTACTACTCTTCTTCCTTTTTAAACTCCTCCAAATCCCACCCACTTCTCTGACACAACACTCTTGATATCTCGTGTTCAAACCCAGCGAGTTAATTTACAGTATGAAGCAAATTACTTAGAATGGAAGTGCCGCTTGCCTAAAAAGGAAGTGCTGAATTCCCGAAAAGGGTAGTCACAAGAAAAGACCGGCCCACAGGTAACTACACGAAAGGTAGAGCAGAGTTATATAAACAGCAGGTATTCCACTATTTCCAATCCCTTCATTCCAAACAGATATATCACCGCAACGATTTCATGTCTCCTGTTGAAGTGTTCCTGCTCTCCTTCACCCAAATATCCAAAACAGACACCCACGGCCAATCCACATAGTCTCATCTTTCAGTTCCATTTTAGCGTATCTTGTTCTCCGAATTCCACTGAACGAACGACTGAAAATAATTGACAGTGAACTTCGCCTCCAGTGACGATGACAGCAATTTTCAAAACATGTACCTACGCTCCAGTTCAACTACGCAGCCATCTTGGCAATGGATGATCCTTTCTCTCACAATCTCAGAGTTCATCCATTTAAACCTGTTCTCCACCGTTCCGCAGTCATCGTACCAGACATCTACAGCTGTAGCAGTTTCGATGATCTTTTCAGGCTTCCCGCTGGACTCCTTTTATACCCCAAATCCATACCCAAAACCCAAAACCCAGAAATTGATATTCACCCACATAACCGCGAAATACTCGTTCACGCAGCAAGGTATGTATATAAATACTGCTCCCACTCCCTTCTGTAGCAAGGTATTCCAAGAATGTCATATGATCAAAAACCCAAGGAACTTGGCTTGGGAATAGAAGACAGCACGTAGCACTACACAGCGGAACCTGCTCGTTGGTCGGTTTCAACAGTCCCTGAATTTTCTTCCCCCTCTTCATATCCCAATTGAATATCCCATTTCACCGCAAGACAAAGAAACGACCGTATGTCCCACCTTGACAGCAAACATATTCATTCAACCTGATTGTTCTCGAGGATCCTCAGCGGAGCGGAATTGTCCTGGCCTCTTCTAGTTCGTATATGTGCACTAAGAGTATGCGCATTCTCCTCGGGAAATTATCAGTTGTCTTTGCCCCTTCTGGTATGTGAGAGTTTGACTCTTTGAGGATTGCTCTTGGGCGTGCATATGCCTGCTCTCTCTGGGTGACTATATATAGTGAGACGTGCAAAACAAAGCAAAACTTGCGCTAGCCTGATTTGCAAAAAGGAGAGCGAAAGTTCCTAGCCTAAGCAAAGGCGCAAGATCTTACTGTAATTAGTATAGAGCATAGGGACAAGTCTCTGTCTATGTTAGCTTTACTAAAGTTATAAGAGTTCAAAGATTGTCACCTTAGCCCTAGTGTCAAGGGGTCTTCAACTTACGAACGCATGTGGTAGAATCACTCAGGCTAAAGTTTCGTGGCAATCAAAGACGTACAGCGAGATTTTTCCCGTACGGGATAAATGTATCTGAAATGCTTATATTCCAATTTAACTTTCATTCAATTCAAAACACGAACAGACTATACAAACGACCGTAACTCCTCACTTAACAGCAAACTTCTTCCTTCAATTTCCACATCCGCTATAATAGAAGTAGAGGAGGTTGAATTGCCTACCGAAAAGTCCGTCTTCTGCAACTATACACCATCTCGGGAATTCATTACTCGAGCCCATTCCCTCTCCTTTGCTTCTGTCGTTTGGGTTGGCTTCAGCATTAACTCTACAACTGTGTTCAGTCCACCTGAAGAATTTAAAGGAAATCGACAAGGGACTAAGAATGCTGAAAGTAATTGTCGAGGAGCCTACTACGGTCCAAGAATTGTAACCTTGGAATATACTCAGCTGCGTATTTAATACACGGCCTCCAAGCTCATAGACGAAGTCGTACCACTATACGAGCATCAATTCTTCGATCATAACACTGCTTGAACAGAACCGTGTTTGAATAAAATAGTGCTTGGTCCGAATCGCTTTTGGTTAAAATAAAATCTACAACGCATTTCATATCCACGCAATACGAACACCAATTAACTACCCATCCCCACGCAACTTTAAAACATAAATAACAGTAAACATCCACTTGACAGCAAACTATTTATTTGTCCGGCTTTTATTTGTTTATGTATCCGTATCAAACTCTTAATATGCGACTATATTCTCTCATCTCCTCTCCCCTTCATACTCATCAAGCTACGGTAGACATTCCATGATCTATGAGAACAGTCCTCATCAAAGTCACCATATATGCTAACTGCCATCAAGCCTCCCGGTATCCAGTTTATATCCCCTTCCTTCGACGTCCCGGAAAAAGAAAATTTCTTGATCAATGAATTAGAAGGAGTTATATCTTGACTACGTTTACTCGCGAGATGTATACAACTTGGAGTTTCTGACTATAATGGTTAGAAAAGCTGCAGGGAACATGATAGGCCTTTGGTAGGTTCTTTGAGTTGCTTGTATCTATTCTATTATTATCAAAGGTTTCTTGAACATAATCCGCAAACAAAATGCAAAAGTGGAAGACAGGTAGAGAAACTACCAAATAGAGCTATGACCAAAGAAAAAGAAGGGATGTAGACGCACGTTGACTAGATGGGAATCCCCGAGAATAGTCAGGTGAATGAAGCATAATAAGACATGGAAAGCAAAACTTCCGCTAACTCAAACTCGACGTGTATAAAACGAAGAGCGAGGATTTTAAATCTTAGAGGCAAGTAAGGGAGCAAAGATATAACTCGAGCAAGGATATAACTCGAAGGATTCGACGCCGGACAGATTGCCGCCAAATACGGTACTATGTTATGGCTTTACTAACCAACGTAGCTAATTCTCGAAAGTCCTAATTCAATTCCTAGTCCATCCTATTCCATTCGTGGCATAAACAAACTACATGAATGACCGTAGCTCCGAACTTAACAGCAAACGCAAACTCAAAATCAAAAACTCTCTCCACTGGACCTGAGATGGGGCCGCTGGTGCTGGTACGTGGATCTGTTTCTTGGCTGGAGCAACATATTAACGTTTTAGGGAAGGAAACATAAACAATTATATATGTGTACCCATTGAGTATGTTTTTTTTAGTTTGGTTCTTTTTTCATACCGGTGTCTTAATATATACCCTGAGATGCATCCATCCTATCTGGCCTTTTCCAGCTGCAGCAGCGAACTAAAATCGAACTTCCACTCACTACAACGAAGTCGCAATACCCAGTTAACGTATTGAAGGGGTATATATAAAGGACTCACTCTTGGTAAGTACTCTGCTATCCAAGATTTCGATGACCAGTTTCTCACGTGTCTGTGCAGATGCCGACTATATTAATATAAACCCTATCCATGTCTCAGGGTGAACTTATGCATCAGTCGCTCCGTTACCCCTTCCCTCCCACTAGCTGGATCGCAGGCTTTAGCTCCCGATAAAATAATAAATGACAGTAACACCTACTTTGACAGCAACTTCCCAATTCCATACATGCGGCTTCTAAACTCGCGGCAAAGCGCTGCGTGCCATGTACTACACTTTGAATCCCTCTCTGAAAATGTCAAATATCGATCTTTGATCTCCTACTACAACCAAGACAGTGATATAGTGTAGTTGGTTTTGCTTTCGCTTGTAGGCGCTCTCCAAAGACAACCCCCTGCCATTTATACCATGCTGCTCCTTCTCCAAGACTAAAAGAGACAGCTTCTACGTGTTAGAAGAGCAAGTAGCGGTGGTGAACTTTACAGTGGTGGGATCTTTAAAGAGGGCTTCACTCTCTGCTGGTGGTCTTGTAACCAAAAAAGAACTGCCACTTGGAAAGCAGCAAGCTCAAGCCCTGTCTGGTAAGGATCCATGCTTATCGAAAGAAGACAATCCATACCACGTTCAACGCCCTCACTCACTATAGCAACTAACCTTCATTTTCGTAAATTCTGGACTTGAAAATAAATAAACGAATGAACGACTTGATAGATATTTGATAGCATTTCTCCACTTGACAGCAATCTTTCAGCCCGGACGCAAGTTTCGAAAGTAGTGAATTATTCGTGTCTCAACTTGCCTGTACCTGAACCCCTTCACATCCTGATTCCTAAGGATTATAAGACTTGGATGATAATCTTTAGGGCCTCACTATTGGAGTAGAGTGAGCACCTTTTCATAACCGATGGGGATAGTACGACAAGTTACCCACGGGGCTTTTTATACTTCTCCTTTCTCATTCCCATAATTCCAAAATCCCTAGACACTGTGCTGTGCTATGTCTACGCTATAAGAGAAAAGCAAACATAGGATGCTCGAAAAGGATAAATACTTCAGGATCGCCGGAACTAGAATTTCTCAGTATGCATTTGATTACTGCCATCGATAACTACCACATCTAGGAGCACGTTGTTTTCCCCGGCGAGTGCTTTGCACGCTGAACACCTACTTGAGGTGCTCGAAGCCGACCTACTTTGCATTCACTATCCATTTTCCGAGGATTACTTTCATGGTCGGAAGATGAACGACAGTAGATCTGGACTTGACAGCAAAGGTTCCAGGTTCCAGGACAATTCAATAGTAAGTGTTTCGTGCGTATACATGTGCTAAGTTTGTGAATGCCGGATTTTCATTCAGCTGCCTACTCACTGTACTGCGCTGGGGCCGGGGTCCGTTGAACGATCTTGTCTCTTTTCTGTTGTATCATCTCGGCGACTCTGGTGCTGCTATTTCCTGTTACTACTATCCAATTTATAGGAAAAGTGTGCTGCTCCGGGGTAGAACATAATCCAAGTCCGTCACAGCGCGTTGCACGAGGGCAAATCGACAAGTTCCTTGATTTGCATCTCTTTTTTCATGTGTACCGGAGTGGAAAGACGATTCCATGGAGAGTATTTAACATTTACTTACTCATAGACCTCTCATTATATTCTTCTAGAGGCTCCACAATCATCAAGTTGTATGGTTGGTGCAAGCGGTGCGTTATCCTTTAATGGACGAGCACATCCTATACTACACTGATCACGTTGGAACTCATATTGCATTCCCGGAAACTAACCTTCCCCACAACTAAAATTCACCGCAAGAAATATCAAATAACAGCAAGGTTGGAAATGACAGCAAAGGTTCTCCATACTTAAGTCACTTCAAGAATCAGCCAACTTGCTTGTAATTCAAAGTCTTGATTTCTGTATTACCGAAATTACTATGTGTAATAATAGTTATTGCTTTATGGGCCCCAAGCCAAACGACATAGAACGTCTTTGTGGTTATTTATCTGTGTTTATATAGAGTCTTGAATCCCCATGTCGTTTTTATATCCCCCTTTTCCAGTTTCTCATAAACCGAACTTCGGTTTATATACCCCTACACCGCGCAAGGAAAGGGATACCAAGTTTCTTACGACGAGAACGAAGAAAACATGTATTTATTGCTACTTAGACTCCTTGACAACATTATATAGGTCGCTCTTGAGATATCATTTCCAGCACGAGTTCAAGCATATCTACAGAGGATGTGTGTTCTAGCCTATCCATCCCACTCAACTTTGTATATCCAGTAATTACCCCCAGCCTACCCAACACGCCCATGTCCCCACCCTTCCCACCTTTAGAAACCTATACACCTTAGCACGAACTAGAGAATCTATTATATGCACTTTCGTTTCTAAAAGATATAAATAGAGGTTCGGTGCAGTTCATCCTCATTATCCGAGGAATTGATAATGCTTGCATAAGCCCAAAAAGTTAGGATGATTTCGCTGACGATAAACGTCGCCTGCGAATCCTGCTTAAGGAAATGAAGCGTTTTATTCGTGTCACACCCGTCTACCTAGGCCTACTCCTCCAGGATTCTTTCTGTAGGATCTCGGGAAATTGAAGATGACAGCAATTGCGTTCTTGACAGCAGTATCGCCGGATCTGGATTCCTTGACTACGGTTTGGGATGTGCGCTCGTTGCACAATTTATAATATTATGTCTTTCTTGCAGGTCTCAAGCTACTCACGAGTCTTGCTCTGCTCTATCGCCAGATACATGGCGTGATGTCCAGAAGCTGATCTTGTACCCTTCTTAGGATCCGGAGAGCGCTTATTTATACTTC
The DNA here is from genome assembly GCA_007825375.1 of Lachnellula willkommii. Lineage (NCBI taxonomy): Eukaryota > Fungi > Ascomycota > Leotiomycetes > Helotiales > Lachnaceae > Lachnellula > Lachnellula willkommii. The sequence continues at coordinate 885 of QGML01000094.1, read as the reverse complement.
ATGCCCCCCTTCTTGTGAGGGCAGCAATGCCAATGCATCCCTCCCCCTCAATGTCCCACCTTTCAGATTCTTTACCAAATTGTAACTATACACTAAAATTTCCGATTTATGCTTGCTTGCTTTATTCAAAATTCTATATTTTCATATTATCTACAGTCAATGCACCACCACTACCTCCAAAACATATATATAAGCAAGCATTTGATGATAATACAGGGCTGTAATACTTACTTGCGCTTAAAGAGGGCGAGAGGAACTTATAATGAAGCGGAACTTTTGTAAGGTATATCCGGATCTCACAATCCAGCTAGGCTTTATCATTTCCTTTCCCCTCTAAAGTACTAGTCCATCCCAGAATTCCCCAGTTTCTTCCCATACAAGGAAATTGACAGCAAACATTTTATTAACAGCAGATGACGCCTTCTCGCATTTGAAAATCTCAGAGATGGAAGTTGTGACCGGGGCCAGTTCCACGTCATAATACGCCTGGCTAGCTATGATAAGGGGATCGAGTGGAATATATAGACAATGGAATTAGTTAATGAATAGTTCCTCGTCTGCGTTGTCTACGCTTATGCAGAGGTCATGGTTTGGTGACACCGGTTTGCGGGAGATTTTATGTATGGATTATCTTTGAGGTTTTAGACTAAATAGCCAGAGGATGAAAGTGGCTATATAATGTATTTCTATGTCCTTGAGATTCTAGGTCCGGTACCTCGAAGAGTGGTTAAATGCAACCAATCTTAGCTTGATAGGGGGTTGAAGAATTCAGATGTTTCGTGGTATTCACAGAACTATCTTCCGCGATCACTCATACATGTCTTTTGTCGTAGCGCCGCGTGTTGATTATTGAACCTATCTATCGTTCACCCATAGCTCAAAGGT
>QGML01000093.1:0-28572 GCA_007825375.1 Lachnellula willkommii | reverse complement strand
GAAGGAGGAATGTCGTTGGGTTCACGGAGGTGAGATCGCCATGGTCTGACCAAGATCCGGATTCCCCAGATTCCGCCTTGCTGTGAATGCGCTGTGATTGGGTGGCTATTTGCAAGGCTGTGGCAGCCGCAAAGCTTATTAATCGCTTGCATAAAGCTTGAACCATCAACCCCCTTTTCCCAGCCTTCATTATTTCGTCTTTCGTATAACCTGTCTTGTACTCTTGATCAATATACTCCGTACTATGCTCATCATCGTGACTGCATCATTTTGATGCTCCCGAAGATTTCACTTTTGACAAAAGTAGGAAGCGAGCAATCCCTGGGGCAGGAAGTCAGTCAGTCATGATCAGCCTCAGTCAGGGGGGATGTATGGCATGATGGAGAGAAATTCGCACCCCTTTTTCAAAATCCATACTCAATTTGACGCCATCATGTAATAAGAGATTAAATAGAAGCTGAGCTTAACGAGGCCAATTGGCCATACTGGCTCGGCCATCCCCACGTTTGAGAATAACGGTATGTTTAGAATCGCAGGGGCAGAGGACAGACCGATGAAAGAGAACGAAAGAGGAGTGAGAGAAGGAGATACCGCCTAAGTACTATCTCAAATCGATGAGGTTGAAATATGGTCGGAGTGTAAATGCAATCATCATCGTCTTCTGTGCGACGTGGGACCGTGTTACCCATCCCGGCCAAGGCAGGTGTGCGCTATCGAGCATATTGATCAATCGCTGTGGTAATGAACCAAGTAGTCTTTAAGGTATTTCCCGTGTCTACACAACAACTCCGCGCGAAGTTCTTTCAATTGCCTGCATTCATGCTCACGCACTATCAGGAAACTCGGAAAAGCTGTCCTCCCCTGAAATCCAAATGGCTCCAAAAACGATTGCCATTATTGACAGATTGGACTATAACTCGATTATGGTTGCAAATCGGATTTCCGATGGCGGGGAAAAGCTCCTGGCCACCAGTACTCGGAAGCTCTGGCGGCAAAGGTGCTGTTTCGGCAATTTCAACAAACCGTACCTGTCACAAGAAGCCCATTGGTTTCGACAGTCAGGAAGGAATGAAGATATATCAGAGGGATTAGGGAAACAGAACCAGAGGGACCAGAGGAACTACGCAATGGTCTGGTAGTGCCTGCAACCCCTGATTACAAAGACGAGATTCAAGTCAGAATGATCGGATCAATCGGTGACGACCAGTACGGAGAACGGTTCCATACTGAACTCCACAAGAACGGAACTGATACTTCGGCCGACAGCAACCTGGAAACCACCACACTTTACGGAAGTCGAGAACCTGGCCAACGACATACACACATCCAGACCTCTGCGTCGCGCAACTTGAAATCGCCACCGAGGTCGTCGAGCAAATGATCGATACGTCTGGCCAAGCCGGCATTGATTTCCTGTTAAATGCAGCTGCAAGCCCTGTCACAAAACGCACATACCGATACATCACTCACTTGTCGCCCAACGATCGAGTCAGAAGCAGGCGTCATGTCTGGCCGTGATCGAGATGAGGTTCATAAAGAGACCTGGTCACTCGTTGATCAGGAATCCTTCAACAGGGGTGTGAAGCATGTTGTGCTCACTCTCGGTCAAAGGGTGCCTATCGCGCAAATGCCACCTGCCGTGGCCGTTGCTTCGCGTATATGTCAAAGTTGTCGATATTACAGAAGCTGGGTGAGTTTTCCCGCTCTCGATCTCAATCTCGCAAAGCCCAAATCACACAGTAGCTGTACTGAATGATATCTCATCTTCAGAAACACTTCCACTAGTGCATGTGAATGTGTTTCCGATTATTTAAGTCAGAAAGCTGCAGGAGATTGGGATACCAGAGCTGCTGCTATCGCAATCGAGAAGCTGGTTGCCCAGGCAGGAATCCCACGGGCTGATAAGATGGGCCGGTTTGATGCTCGCTTAAAGATCCTGATGTCGGTGCCCACAGTGCCACAGTTGGTTGATACTAGTGGTAATGGTGACGCCCTAAATATTCGGTAGTAATATAAACAGGCAGCGAATGTTCTGTGTGCAAAGCCATATTTGTATCTAGCACTTAGACCAGTGGAAAATATGTTCTTGACAACTACCTATCTATATATACCTACCTACCTAGTTGAGTCGCAAAGTTGAAATGCGGGGAGTCAATCATGTCGCTAGCTCGGTTAGTACCTGTACTCTACAGTACCTCGCTTAATGTCAGGGGAAGCACGCACTCCACTTGCTATCGAACAACTATCGTATCATTCATTCTCTAGTAACCAACTTCAACGATTACAGACAGAGCTAATGCGCAAACCCCTTCCTACCTTTTCTTAAACTATCATGATTTCTTATGTTAGCCCTGTCTGCTAGCATAGCCTCGCAAAGCATTGTTTCCTTCCTTCCTTCTTGAAGCGGTTCTCGATCAATTTAAAATAGCAAGCACACAAGCCCGCAAGCAAGCTATGCGTCCATTTCCACAGTGGATTATTAATCTAATCACCTTGAAACTTACAACGAAAATAAACAGGTGTTTCGTCGTCTATTACAGACGCAGAAAATGGCAATTAATTATATTCCACAGAAACTCGGCTTGTGCGACGTGATCTCTACCTAGGATGTTGGGGACAAAGGGATACTAATCCGTTTTAGCGATTTTCAGCGTGGTGGATCGATATCAGCTTGAGAGGAAGTGAGGAAGGAGAGATATGAGATCTGCGTAGGGGGATAAGCTACTTGTTTTCTGTTTGGACTGGCAGGGATTGTGAAAGCGCTGGTGTTGGCCGCTGGACAGAGTGAAGGCCTGACTGATAGTATATTGAGTTTGAACACTATGGTTGTAACGACTCCGTTGTAACTGCTTGGACTTCGGCTCCGTGCTTCCGGTGGGCTCGAAGTTATGGTGCAAAATTGGCTTTTAGTAGATATGTCGTAAAGCATATATCTGATAAATAGACCGAGCAAAAAGTATTCCAGCGTTGCAGAAATCGCCAAAATAAAGGGTGGGGAAAAAAAGAATATGCAATTCGATAAACACTGAGCGAGATGAAGAACTTGATTAAAAAACGCCTACCAAGGGCGATACTATATACTCGCGGCACATTGTCATCCAGAGTATGAACAAGAAGGATTGAGATATGAGATTGTTGGTCTGGCATAGCCTTGTCTAGCCACGGAGGACTGTAATCTCGCAGCAACACCCTCGCGAAATAAACCGTAAACGTTGAAGATGTCTTTCGGACTAGATAAAGATTATCCGGTAGGAAGTTAGAATCAAGAAGGACTGATTGTTTTGCATGCGTCTGAATAAGTATGCCAAACCCACCTGGGATATCCTATGAGGCGTCCTTCGCTTCTTGATCCAGGACTCCCAGTGGCCGCTAAAGCTAAAAAGCGCGAAACACCAACAGTTGACATTCTATCGCGAATAATGCTAGGAATCTGATTCGATAATCACAGCGACACGGCAAGTATGAGGTGCAGCTCACCAAGAAGTTCCACATCGGTTTCGAACCTAGTAACAGGTATTTGAGGATAGATGCAGGTATCCGTGAAAGACGGGAAGGTTCCTTCTACCCTAAAGCAAATTCCTCCCATTTTGGGCCAGGCTCAAAACTGCTAGACATCGATTCACGGTATATCCACCCAATTGCCATACGATAAGTCATATTGCTCTCTTATCTGGTCATGAGGACATTATATCGATCCCACCGGTCTGTAACAACAGATCTTAGTCTGCGGTCAAACTCTGCTCCGCTCGATTTAGATCGGTCTGGATGACTAGGATAAGTTAGTTGTAGGCTTTAGGATGACAAGTACAATAAGGGATGGGCAGGAAAGAAACAAAAGACCACGATGAATCCCGCGTCGTTGTTGTCCCAAATGTGGGAAGTCAGATGGACTACTGCGCCCCCCCAAAAAACAGTTGCACTTACACAGGGATAGATCTAGCATTCTTGATTGGCATACGTTCGGTTATGTCGACTACACGATGCCCATCTTTAACATATTCTTCTGCAGAATAATCGTACAGCTCAGCATATGCATCGAGGAAGCATGAATAACCCTCCGATAATAAAATGAACTTGTGCCTTCCAATTAGCTTGGGATTGGCTTGCAGATACTTCTTTGCTGTATCTGTTCCAGCACTGAGTGAAATCTCCAGTTGCCCCACAGACGTGCCAGAGGTATCTTGAATATGAAGACGATAGAGGTTGTGATCTGGACTGCCAGATGGCGCGGTTGTGACACCAAGTACCACGTTGAATATAGCAGAAAGTGAAAAGAACCTGAGAATGCCGGGCCCAACTGGAAGCGGCAAAGACATATCTGGGATCGATGTTGATGGTTGAACGTGGGAGAGTACTCCTTCGATCGCAGATCGCTTTCCAATCGCAGTGTCGTCCTGGTCGACACCATTTATAAAGGTCCTGGTGAGATAAGCGCAATACGATCCAGACATTGCCAACCTCTCTTGTTGGGTCGCTTCGTACCCGTCGACTAAAATACGTTGAAGGGGAATGAGTTGGCCGGTGGCCTCGCAATAAGTACTCCACTGGATCCACTGCAACGAATTAGCAGTTTAGTTCCTGTGAAGATGAGTCAAGAAGACAAAACTCTCTTCGGGATCCCCAACAGCAACATGAGAGATGAGTAACAAAGAAAGGGGTTGGTTACAGTATGCCGAATAAGAAATGAAGACTCGATATCGCCGGGACACCGAGCGGCCGCCGAACCAAGCCATCCAGCCCACGACCAGCTAGGAAATCCATCATTTCGCAGAATTGTTGGCCTTCTTGGCGTCCATAGTAAATCTATATCGAAAAAAGCGACAAGTAGTCCAGATAACATCTTTGTTGACAGTGTTCTGGAAAATATATTGGAAATCCCAGCGAATGCATTTAAAGCATCACTTGGGTAGGTCATTTCTCTCGCGAGGTACGAGTCGAGACAATTGTGGAAGTCCGCATAGCCCCCCGAATAAAAACTTTGCTTGCCCTTAAGTTTTAAGGGCTCAGGCATATAGTAGAGTGAGCCAGACCTAGTGAAGTACTGATCATCGTCTGCCTTTGTTTCCTCCATTGCGAGATCCTCCCTCCAAGATGCCTTGGAACAAGCGAAGAAAGCAATGCCGTCCATTATTAAAACCTGGCGTCTGGCAAATATATGCTCTTGGTAACTAGTATTGATGAATTAGTGGCATTTGAAGACTGCATTCCGGTTCAGAGACGGAATTGTTTTTGACGAAAGGAGAAATCAACGGAGGGTATCTTATGTCCATGCTCTATGCATGTGCTTAAAGTTTTGGGGGCATTTACACGCACCTGACCTGAACGACGCAAGTGTCAAGCCGGGCGAGATCTGTTCTGAAACTTGAAATGATCCATCCGACGAGGAAAACAATCCACTATGTGCATCTTCTCCGCTCAATGCGACATTTGAGGACATGAAAGCCAACGGGATCATCAGATAACCTCTCCTTAGTCCTGCTAAAGCAGGCGCTAGGGTGAGACTATGTACAACAAATTTGTTTGGAGTTTGGGGATTCGGGGCGCTTTGGAGGCTGTCTTTTCCTTTCATTTGTTAAAACCACTATTATATTTCCTTTGTCGCTGCCCTCATGGGCTCAAAAGTCCTCACTGCTTCACGCAGCATACAATGTAAGGCCTCACGGCCGACCAAACTGTCGCTCAGCTGAGCATCACCCTCGGGTTCTTCTACCTACTCCCAAAAGTCCTCTGGTGGTCCATCCCAACTGTCGGGGAAGGTCACAGTCACATAGCCTTCTGGCTCAACGCACTCTGCATGAAATGTCTTTCTTAAAAGGTTGTCTTTGTATTTAATTCCTGAGCTTAGCACGTCTCCGTACCCCTAGGGAGGTCCCCAGGACTACAGGTTTCACCTGTTGCCCGATAGACGTTAATCAATATCATCATCATCATCATCCGCTCAATGCGATGATAACAAACGCTGCATAGCCATATATGGAGTGCATAGCAGAAAGTGTAGCGTATTTTGCATGGCCGTCATCTTGTGGAATGCAGAGAGAGTCAATCCAAAGGTATCGCTCACCAGCCAACCGTACGACTGTGATACTATCTCTGAGTGTCTTTGGAATGATCTTTCCCCACACCGAAAGGCTGCCAGGCTGGCGAAGTTGGAGCATGTTGGATTTGCTAAGTGTGAAGAACGGTTTGTTTCCCCATACGTAACTTAAGACTGCGTATCGGTCGCCGTGGCTACCTTCGACTATGCAGCCGTCTACCACATCAATCAATAGAAAGCTTGCTGGGTTTGTGGGACTGATGTGAGAGTTGTCATGCCACCGACATTCCGAGCCATGGCCCGTTTCGCATGTCTTGACCCATTGCTGAATCAAGGCGCACTTGGCTTCGACGTCTCTGGTATCTCGAGTGAAGTATTGTGAAGTAACACAACCAGCAGCGACCATATCGGTCGCTAATGGTGTAAAGAGGGTCCTATAATGTTACTCAGATGCAAGACCACAGGCTCTCGTTCATGGCGCAGGTCTCCATGCCAATATAGCGTAAGAAACCCTAGCTGTACGATGACCTGTTTAGAGCCAGGTATTTGATCATGAAGCCGAGTTTTGCTTCTTGTAAAGTGCTCGAGCTCATGGGTTTCCGTTTTGACAACGAGTCGGCACAGAGGGCAGTTTATTCGCCATCGGACTTCATCGAATGTGCCAATAGAGACGGTTCTGAATGGCTTGACTAGCCCAGGTATATCTAATAGCCCAGATGTACCTATGGATGATTCGGGCCCTGTCGTTTCCTCCCAAAAGTCTTTCAAACAGAGGTTTACTGATTTGCAAGCCTCATTTGGGAATCAGCCAAGTGCTCCGCGACATCAGATCGGGCCGCGTTGGCTGCCTTTCCCTTCCGAAGGAAATGGGACATGGCTCATCCACAAGTTGCAAAGAAGCTTGCTAATTGATTTGGTTGTAACAAGAAACGTAGAGAGTGTTGCTCGTCGTAGCTTTAAAACATGCTTTCGAGGCTGAGACAACTCCGTTCTCTACACAATGAAGTTGCCCGAAGCCATGAAAAACCCCAGCTGAAAGCCTTGCTGCCTTGGCCATGCCAGCTTGACAACATCTACAGCTTTCCATGATGTTTAAAGAGAATAGGAATTCTAATTCGGACTACTCGGTATGAGAAATCTTGGATCTTGGGGAAGCAAAAAATCAAAGGAAGAAATAAATGAGTGAAGGGAAGAAGTTTACTTAACCTTATTATGACGGCCAATTTCAAACTTTAGACTCGTCACGTGATCCCGAAATACAGACCAGCCAGCCGCGTCTCCAAAGCTCCTGCCTTGCCATCAACACCTCCAAACCACAATCTCCCTCAACATCACCACCATCCTCAAACCCACTTCTCCAAAATGGCAGAACGCGAACTCCAAGATATCCTACGGAAACTGAAATCCAGCAGCACGCCTTCACAATCCAAACCCCTCCTCTCATCTGCCAAACTCTCGCTCCTCAAACTCTCCGCCCTCACCCCCCTCCCCAACACCCCCCAATCCCACCTGCTACTCGCACGAGAAGTATTCGAAGCCGGCGCCCTGTTATCCATCCGCGCCAAAGACACCGAGTCCTTCACACGCTACGTGCACCTCCTCACGCCCTTCTACGAACTCCCCGCGGACCGTCTACCAGCTACCAAGAGCGAACGGAGTAAGATTACGGGCCTGTATCTGTTGCTGCTCCTGACGTTAGGGAACTACGGGGGCTTTCATACTGAGCTTGAGGGCTTAGAGTTGAGGAAAGAGGGGGGGCGGGTTGAGGATGATAGGTTCTTGGGATATCCAATTAAGCTGGAGAGGTGGTTGATGGAGGGGAGCTATGATCTTGTGTGGAAGGCTATGGCGAGTCGGGAGGTGCCGAGTGAGGAGTATGGTATTTTCTCTGAGGTACGTATCTTACCTCCGTTTCCTCGTACTGCTTTTGGGAGAACAAGAGCTGACAAGGTAAACATAGATCCTAATCAACCAAATCCGCCGCGAGATCGCATCCTGCAGCGAAGTCGCCTACCCTTCTCTCCCCATCTCGTCTACCAAAAACCTGCTCTTCCTCGACAGCGAAGGTGCAGTTGTCTCGTTCGCACAGCATCGTGGATGGCTCATCAAGGACGGCCGGATATACTTCCCCACCCAGAGCTTAAAGGCCGGTGTAGATTTGGAAGGTAATCAGAAGGAGGTTAGTCAGTTGACTATTGAGAATACGCTGGGCTATGCGAGAGAGTTGGAGACGATTGTATGAGGAGATCACGTTGCAGCGGAACGAAAAGGTCATGACCTGGCTTATCACAAGACGATGAGATATCACACAAACATGTATTCTAGAACAGGCGCTTAGGCGTACGTAACGACGCAAATCAAGACTGGACTTGCATATGATATGATTTCCGTCTACTCACATCAACGAAGCTACTAACATTCATCTCATACCTCCTACATGCAACGAGGCGTAAGCAGCCGTGTATGACCGTCTACTTTTTTCCTAACTCCATTTTCGTTCCAAAATTCCCGCTCATGCAACAAGCTTCAATCCACTCCCATTCTTTCCAACTTCACAGACGCCGCAGACTGCACATACTGTTCCCTTGTACTTGGAATGGTACTTGCTTCCGTCGAAAGCACATACTTCAAACGAGGACCCAGAGTAGATGGGTGTGTATGAAGCGGCGCAGATGTCAAACTCGGCGAACTGATCAAATTCAATCTCATTTGCGTCATTAGGGTTTCGTTCACATTGAGCTTTCGTTTTTCGTGCCTAGGACATTACTAATTAGTAAGGGGACCACATGATGTGATGGAACAAACTCACATTATCGAGCATTTTAGTTGCCCCGCCATTGGCCAACATTCTGTTCGCAAAGCTCAACGCCGAGTTGAAGTTCTTGCTGGTGTAGGCCAGCTTCATCGCGCTCACCAACGCAATCTGTCTATGTGGAACCTCGAGCTTGGGGATTGTGAAGTATGCAGAGAGTTCAAGACTACGCTTGAGCTTCTCCGGTGATTTGGCGATTTCTTCGGCGCTACCAAGCTTTCTGCGTGATAGCTCAATGTTCATAGCAATGCTATATTCGCATGCGGATGTAATGAGCTTTCTCGCTTCTTCAACTTCTGAAGCTGTCGAGACCGCATTTACCAAAAGAGCATGGAGAATGCCTTTGAAGATACGAGCACCGTCTTCAAGTTTGTTGGTCCGCATAGCGTCATAACCCTTTTGAAGGTCATTTGTAGCCAGCGACTCGATATCTCGGGGAATGATGGGAAGGACTTTTCGAGGATCAGTTTCGTCAACTGTTCGGCGGACATAGTTGATGAGAGGAGGTAGACCAGCAGAAGCTGGGAGGTAGGTCTTCGAAGCTTGGTAGATCTCCAGGAATCGGGGCTTCAAAGGCTCGAAGTTAACCGCACCAAGTTGTCGATTGAGCAACTGCATGGCCGACTCAAAAGAGCCTCCGGCCACGTGATCAGCAGCCAGAGGGGAATTGCGGGCCCATAAATCTGCTTCACTGCTTCCGGCACCAGCTTCAGCACTGTCCACGTTGACGAAATCGCTCTCCACTTCTGGAACAATATCATCACCCATATCCCAGCCAGCAGCATCTTCGTCATCGTCCGCATCAATGAGGTTGCCGTTTCTCTTCGCCCCATCATCCTCTCCTGCCTCGTCAAAGCCAAATCCATTCGACGTTGCGGCTGGCTCATCTTCTAGCGACAGGCCCTCGACTTGGCCAAGCAGAGCCTTCTCGAAGAATGATTGAGAGGTGGCCTTAGTTGGCCAATTGTCCTTGAATGTAGGCACAATTGGTTTGGGTGGAGAAAGGGGAGTGCCAATAGTTGGGAGAGTGATTTGTTCTTCGGTAAGACCGGTCACCTCGAGAATAGATTCGCACTCTTCTTCCAAGCCGTGGGATTTGGCTGTCATGTATGCAAGAGGATCTAGAGCAGGTTAGCAATTTGTTCCGATTTATACTGATTTAGGGGCATACATAGGTCAATCTCCTTGAACATTTGTATCCGATCATTAACGTCCCCGAGATACAAAGCATTCTGGAACCGAGCCGTGAAATCGCCACGGTGCTCAGCAATCTTGGCCATTCGTGTGAGCTTTGCCTCATCACCTGTCGAGAGATACAGGAATGACAGTTTGTCGAACTGCCTTAATTTTTGATACGCCATTTCAACGATTTGGTGATTGCCATGGGCAAGGGCTTCTGTTGTTAACCGCGACCAGAGCTTGGGTCTGTCCAGCTGCTTTGCCATCTCAACAGCAACTTCCAAGTTGCCGCACTCAATAGCAAGTTCGAATCGAGTTTGGGGATCTTGAACGAACTGGAGTGCAATTTCAGGGTACCCCTTCTTCTGCAGGTATGAGATAATGCTTTGACCAACCAGACTTGAGTTTTTGATGATTTGCAACATTTCCTCGTAATTTCGCTTGACTAATGCGAGCTTGAATCGATACTCAGTTGGGTCAATGTTCAAAAGCTTTGGCTTGGCGTTTCGGTCCAGACAGTAAACACTGCGAGCCTTCACACGCACGAGGTAGACTGTTTGGTCGAGGGTTCGGACAATGCCATTGTCTCCGTTCAACAGGGTATATTTGATGTGGTTGAGGGTAGAGTAGAGAAGAACACCTGCATCGTCCCATGTCGCGCTCTTGATTCGAATCGTCTCGTGCAGAGTGCTGACTTGCTCCAAAGTCTTGGTAACGATCGTGACATTGTGCTTGCTTAGAAGAGCCGCGTACAATCCGTCATTCGACCAGACAACATACTTTACTCCGCTCACAGCCAATTCTGCTGTGCTCTTCTTCTGTTGAATATCGTACAAGTAGACTGTGGTTGGGGTTATTAGAAGAAGGTTTCCGGTCCCGCCAAAGTAGATATCAGTGGTTCCACTTGGTGGTTTGATGGTTTTCGTGGTTGAGTTAGACAAATCTTTGATATCAATCTGCTGGCTCGATGCATTGAAAACTGCAAAACGGTTTCGTGCTACAAATTGTGCTGAAGTTCCCTGTCCGCGCTTGGTATCAGTTGCATCGACAGAGCCTGAACCGTCCCTCGGGAGGTTTATGAGTTCGTAGGATCCGCCATCTGCAGGAGATGTAACCAAAATAGCTCTTTCCGCCGGATTATACGAAAGAGATCGCGGTGGGACCCATGGGCTACCAAGCTTCTTCAGGGTCAACAAAGTTGGGCTCTCAACGTTCTTCTGGAAATCGTATGATCGGACGTGCTTGTCCTTGGTAATGAAAAAAAGGTTGTTCTGGTAAAAGGCAGATGCAGGTCTTTCCCGCTCAAGCTTAAAGACCATTACACCATTATCGTGTCCAGCCGCAAAAAGATTGATCTCCGGATGAGCAGCAATAACCCAGAATCGATCGTTTTCCCGCTTGAAAGATTGTACCGAAGTGCGCTTGTTGAGATCCCACACTCGGATTGTCTTGTCTTCACCCACAGACAAAATGAGGTCTTGGTGAGGATGGAACAGACACCCTGAAGCATTCTGGAAATGGCCTCGGCATGTATCAACTTCCCAAGCCTTGGTTTCACTCATTCTCCACAGCTTTACGAGCCTATCGTCTCCCGCGGAAACAATGAGCGGTAACGTGGGATGGAATGCAACCCAGTTTACGCCCCTGTCGTGTCCCTCTAGCACAAATTTGACTACAGCATCCGTATTACCAAACATATCCGCTTGATTCTGATTCGCTCGAGACATTTGATCTTCGAAGGTCATTGAGGTGGGTGCTGAGTGCTTCTTTCGTAGGCCGGAAATATCCCAAACTCGGACGGACTGATCCAGGGAGGCAGAAACTACCAAATCGTCTTTGGGATGAAATTGGGCACACATGGTATAATGGTTGTGGCCGGTCATAGTGCAGACTAGGTCCATCTATCAGTAGAGTTCTCCTCCCCTCAATTTAGCCTTTGAAACTCACTCAGTGATCTGTTCTGCCAGTTCCAAATCCGAATTGTCTGGTCATCGGAACTCGAAATAATCCAAGGAAGCTCGTGGTGAAAGAAAACTGTGCGAACGTAATCCAAATGGCCATTCAACGTGAATAGACATCTGCGAGTCTGATACGACCAGACTTTGATCTTGTAGTCATCCCCACCAGAAACGAAGAGGGGTTGTGTTTTATGGAAGTCGATTCCTCGGACTGGGCCATCGTGCTCCTCGAAACGGTCAATCAGAGTTCCCATACGGTAATCCCAAAGCTGGATCGTCGACGAGTGAAGAGAAACGAGAATCCATGGCCTGGGGAGAGTTAGTTAGGGACGCGCAAAGGGTGTGGGCTTCAATATACCGTTTAGGATGGAAAGCAATTCCCTTAGCCCTCGAGGATTTCGACTCGAACTATGATGTTTGTTAGAAACGCTCTAGCCAGCTTCTGCTATCTTGAATTTGCGCCCATACCTTCGTCAGCATATTTGGGGTGGAGGATGCCATCTTGACCGACGCTGGGAGAATCGAGGAAGCCTATGCTCCACACATGAATGGAAGGGCAGCTGCAGATCTCTCTTCAAGTCGAAGCCGCTCCAGAAGTGACAATGAGTACGAGGATCGAGGGTCGAGGATTGGGTGTTGGTGGAAAGCAAGAAAGGGCTCCTAGGCTGGATTCCGTGGATTTGTGTGATGGGGGAAACTGCGACGTTGCGATTTGTGGTTTCTCATGCCTTAATCCCAAGGCATCAATGCGTCAACTTCAGGGGAAAAGCTCACTCTGCGGACACTTTGGCAAGGTGGCCCTAAAGCTAGAACGTCACTTGTACTTCAGCCTTGCCCTTTTGCTTTACTTTTCTAGAGCTTTTGTAAAATAGAATGCAATGTTCTCGACTTTTTCTATCTCGATTAGGAATTAATTGACTTCCATCCGCTGGCGGACAGCAACGCTCCTTGGGAATTATCTATCTCGGGTCTTTAACAGCCAGCGCCAGCTTAGGAACCCACCTTGTCCGCTCCATAGAAAATTGATAAGACGATCAACAATTACAATGGGAGCATTTAGCTTGCCGTGGGGCCTCACTGGTGCTCTACTGGCAACTACATATCTTCATTCCATATGCGCCTCTGCCAGTCCATCAGTAAATGTTGGGTTAAAGGCGTCTTTCTCTTCGGCGCCCTACCTCCTCGAATTGCTGTAGGACAACACTGCACCAAACTTAAATGGTAACTCACTGACAGTTGCACAGGGAAACTGCAGCAGACGAGAACGCAACCTCCTATTACCCACTCCTCGATCGAATTGCGGACGGTCACTTCTCGAAGGCGTCTACGGATAAACAGCTCTACGAACAGTTCATAGAGGTGTTGAAGGAGGATGGCCACATTACGGACCTGGAAACTCTGTCTTCATATAAGTTTGCATTATCTATGCGAACATCTGCTCCTCGGATTGAAGCACATTACCAGTATTACCATACTGCGGCCGAACCTTCTTTACAGGCCGAGGAGGAGACCTCTTGTCCGACATGGGTCTTATTCAATGGGAAGCAGTATTGCTCTCCAGCCTTAGATGCGCCTCATGGAGATATCAATGGGGATTTGTAAGCATTATTATCCCGTGAGAGGATTTAGGAGCTAATATTTGCCATAGACAAACCCAAGAACTCCAATTTGATCGCATTCTGGGAAATCCTACAGCACCCCCTTCTATTTTGTACGCCGACATAACATCTCCCACATTTGGGCAATTCCATAAGACTTTGGTCAAGACGGCTCGAGAGGGTAAAACTTCATACCGTGTGCGCCATAGGAAAGCTCTTTCAGCAGAATCGAAGCCTCTCCTTGTCCCAGGATATGGTGTTGAGCTAGCTTTGAAACGCACAGACTACATCGTTATTGACGATCGGGAGGATGGCGACAGTAAAGAAATGGAGCAACTCTCCGAGAAGGAGGTGAAGTTTGAAGACGAGGAATTAGCGGACTTGAAACCCCTGTCCTCATCGGAACTCTTTTCACTCGGTCTGAAAGCGTCCAGTTTCATTATGCAGAGCGAAAATCCATTCGAGACCCTTGTAAAGCTTTCACAGGATTTCCCAAAATACTCGAGTGCTATAGCTTCACACAATGCTACCAAGGAGTTTGTTACTGAACATGACTACAACCGGGCTCAATTGGTTCCGGGGGGGTATAATGTCTGGTGGATGAACGGGGTCCAAGTCATCGAGCGAGAGATCGAAGCGTTAAGCATACTTGAACTTCTGCGCGCTGAACGGAAGCTCATTAACGGTGTTCGAGAGCTTGGCTTAACTGGACAAGAAGCGATTCAACTTTTGTCTCATCAAGATATAGCAACTGTGCAAGCTGAAGGCGAACTTCAAAGATTTGACTGGAGGGATGATATCGAAGGTGGAAATGTCATCATTTGGATGAACGACATTGAAAAAGACAAGCGGTACAGAGAATGGCCAGCATCTACCCAAGCTGTAGGTAATCGTATCTGAGAAGAAGGACATTGCTGATACCTCGTCTAGATGCTGCAACGAACCTATCCCGGCCAACTTCCATCAGTCCGAAAGGATTGTTTCTACCTAGTCTTACCGGTAGATTTCTCGAATCCTGAAGACGTACTCATGGTAGTAGAGACACTTCAGAGTTTTGTTAAGAGAAAGCTTACTATCAGAATTGGCCTTGTACCAATCAGTAGCACGATCCAATCTTTGGAACAAGCGCGAGTCGTATACCATTTGCTTGACATCTACAGTCTTTCGACTGCCATATCGTATCTTGAGCGTTCCTACACTGCTGGTAAAGTCACAGCCCCAAGCAGATCAGTATTTGAGGCAGCCGTGGAAGGGAAACCCCCGAAAGGAGAGAAGGTTTCCCGCGAGATCTATGAGGTCCTCAAGTCTAAAGACTACCAAGACCAAGTTGAAGCCTCAAAGAAATGGATCCATAGGCTCTCAGCTGGCAGTAAAATTCCACCTATGTTTGTAGACGGAGTTGCGTTACCACGTGATGAAAATTGGCTTCAATCAATGAGCAAAAGAGTCACGGCCGACTTGCAATCTATTCAACAGGGCATCTTTGAGGGGTCACTCTCAGATGAAACATGGCTTCCAACGTTCTTTCTGTCCCAAGCAGCGAAGAAGAGAAATTCACTCGTCATCCCCGAAGATGAAAAAAGCTTGAGGGTGTTCAATGTCAACAAAATCGTGGGAGAACATCAAGACCTTTTCGACACATTACCTCACGTCAAAGCCGATCCCGCGTCCGAAAAGGCCGATTGGGCTCACATGATACTGTTCACCGACTTGGAAGCTGAAGAAGGTGCAAAATTTCTTGCAGCAGCAGCGGTCTTCCGGGAGGCAAACCCAGGTGTGGAACTGGTTATAGTGCACAACTCGGCTTTGGATTCTGTCGAATCCGGTCTGAGCGCGGATCTGTTTGCTCGTACTCAACATGGCGTAGAAAAGGGGTCCCTAAGTGTCGATGACTTGACTAAGCTCCTCTCCTCAGAGGACTCAGCCCAGGTAACGAACAAAGACGATGTTCTTCGTTATTGGCATGGCGCGGATTTGTTGGTCAAGTCTATTGCCCTGACGTCTGGCCAAACTGCTATTCTTCTCAACGGCCGACTGGTCGGACCAATTCCAAGTCCAGCTGAATTTGACCTCGAAGATTTTGAGCAGCTGTTATCTTACGAGCGTAACAATCGTATCGTACCCGCGTATACTGCTCTGGAAGCACTTGGCCTATCCGACAAAATTGCTGACCCGCTTGCTGCCGCGAAAGTGTCGTCTATTGTAGCAATCTCGACAATTGATGACAAACCTGCCGGTATGTTTGAACAAGCTTCCACTCTCAGAATGAGCAAGTTCGATGTCTGGAACTCCTCGCATACAGCTATTGAGGTTGGCGATGCCTCTACTGCTAGCATCCAAATGACTGTGCTTGTGGATCCTGCCAGTGAGCATGGCCAGAAGTGGGTGCCGCTACTGAAGGCCATTTCTGAGCTCGATGGCGTCTACCTGAAGCTCTTCCTCAACCCTAAAGAAAGGCTTCAAGAGCTTCCTGTAAAGCGGTTCTACAGATACGTCATAGACTCAAAGCCAACTTTCGACGATGCTGGAGCGCTCAAAGATCTCAGTGCTACTTTCACAGGCGTTCCTCAAGAGGCATTGTTGAATTTGGGTATGGATGTCCCCCCGGCATGGCTTGTGGCGCCAAAGGTCTCGGTTCATGATTTGGACAACATCAAGCTCAGCTCTATTAAGGCAAATGTCGACGCACTCTACGAGCTTGAGCATATTCTCATTGAGGGTCACTCGCGTGAAATTCCAGGGGGCGCAGCTCCACGTGGTGCACAACTTGTATTGGGCACTGAAAGAGATCCACATTTCGCCGATACGATTATTATGGCAAACCTGGGGTACTTCCAGTTCAAGGCCAACCCAGGTTTCTATAAGATTGATCTCCAGCAGGGCAGATCATCGGAGATCTTCAAGATCGACAGTGTTGGGGCTCAAGGATGGACTCCAGTTCCTGGCGATAACACGACGGAAGTTGTATTGATGAGCTTTCAAGGAACCACTTTATATCCACGAATCTCACGCAAGCCGGGCATGAAGACGGAAGATGTGCTTGAAGCAAAGTCAGAATCCAAGTTAAACATCGTGTCCCAAGGCTTTAAATTCGCCCAGGGTGTTCTTGGCAAAGGCAAGCCGGTAGTGGAGATGGAAGCACAGGCTGACATCAACATTTTCTCCGTCGCAAGTGGTCACCTTTACGAGCGCATGCTGAACATCATGATGGTCAGCGTCATGAAGCACACCAAGCACACCGTCAAGTTCTGGTTCATTGAACAATTTCTCTCCCCATCATTCAAAGACTTCATTCCTTATCTAGCCGCCGAATACGGCTTCAAATATGAAATGGTAACTTACAAATGGCCTCACTGGCTACGCTCGCAGACCGAAAAACAGCGCGAGATCTGGGGCTACAAGATCCTTTTCCTCGACGTCCTGTTCCCGCTTTCCCTCGACAAGGTCATCTTTGTCGACGCTGATCAGATTGTACGAACAGACATGATCGAGCTCGTAAACCACGATCTAAAAGGCGCTCCGTACGGCTTCACGCCCATGTGCGACAGCAGGACCGAAATGGAAGGCTTTCGTTTCTGGAAACAAGGTTACTGGGAACGCTTCTTAGCAGGCCTACCGTACCACATCAGTGCCCTTTACGTCGTCGATCTCCACCGGTTCCGCCAAATCGCCGCAGGAGACCGTCTGCGTCAACAATACCACCAACTCTCCGCCGATCCCAACAGTTTGTCCAACCTCGACCAAGACCTACCAAATCACATGCAAAATATCCTGAAAATTCACAGTCTGCCTCAAGAATGGCTGTGGTGCGAGACGTGGTGCAGTGATGAGAGTCTGAAGGATGCGAAGACGATCGATTTGTGCAATAATCCGCAGACGAAGGAACCGAAGTTGGATCGCGCCAGGAGACAGGTGCCCGAGTGGACGGTGTACGACGATGAGATTGCAGCTGTGGATAGACGGCGGAAGGGTCTGAATGGGAATGGGAATGGGAATGGAGAGAAGAAGAACGAGAAGAGTAGAACGCTAGAGGAAGAGCCGGTTGCGACGAGTAAGAAAGATGAGTTGTAGATCAGATGGGGCTTGGGTAGTCAATGTATAGTGTATTAGAATATGTCAATTTGTTCTTAGACGATTACTCTGTGCTGCTCTTTCATCTTTGAGTGCATTTATTCTTGGCTAAATGGCTGTCGCTAACATTGTATCTTGCCTTTTTTTTCAAATCGAGGAGAACTACTTAGTTACTCTTTGCTCTCCCAAAGGGTTTAGTTGAAGATGCTTGATGACCCGAGCATACTAAGGTACCTAAATCATCCCACCGATGCTAAGATATACCTAGCCTGTGACATTCTTCTCAAATGATTACAAGCATGGATACATATATCCCTATATTAGGCAAGTCACTTCTTCGGAAATTTGATAGAAATTACCACTTTTGAGCTCATATGCTCCGCTATTCTCCCTCTACCTGTATGAGTAAAAGGTTCTATATACTTCTCCTTCAAAGCAATGGATTATATCGAAGCCGCAAACCTTCCTGCGGTTGTAAGGATTAAAGATTAAACACAAGCGAGGCTTTGAAAAGACTACAACGATCACAACATATCCAAGAAGCTTAGATAGACTATAAAATAAATGCACAAAGTTGTATCAAAGTAGATTTAAAGGGGGGGGGGAAATCATGTGATTGATCTTCATTCGACTTCAAATAAATCAGCTGAAGACTAGGGACCTATAGCCACTTTAAGTCTCTCAAGAATATCTTCGATTAAACACGATTAACGATTGATCTTTGAAAAGGTAAACTGGACAAGTGATCTCAAGCCAGTTTTAGAGCCAGATATGAAAATATAGAACCTTGGCCGCTGTCTAAAGCCTATACTAGAAGGCACGTATGATTTTACCTTTCTCTGTTTATTTATCATAACAGAGCTGTAGGTGTTTAACAACCGAAAGTAAGGGGAACAGATTGCGTACACAATCCTAACAATCGCATGAATGTTAAAACAATAAATCCTTTGTTAATAGGTTTTATTTGTTTAAGGGTACCTATATAAGGACATTGCATCTCTTTATCTAAAACATTAGAAGAAGCAAATCCACCTCACACACCAGCTGCCTCTATCTAACTCGAAACTTAGACTTGAAGTCATTTGAGTCAGCACCAACCATTCGCCAGGATGTCGCAAGAAATCATTTCCGAAAGACAAGTACCTGCGTTGCCACTCGATGTACGTCTGTTAATATTCGAGCATGCATTGACCCTCAATCTCACAGGTAAAGGATACAAGAAACAACAAAAACACTGGCTCGAGAAGACCAGTCAACTGCGCTCATTATGCCTTGTATCGAAGCGCACACGCATCGAAGCACAAGAAGTTTTCTTCGGACAAAAAAACTGGTTACTTGACGTTGATGTTCATGCACAACCCCCAAAGCTGAGAATTGGTCCGGTATTCGGGGCTTGGACATGCCAGTGCCCAGACTGGGACATATTCAACCGCTTCCGGGACGTTATTCTTAGGTTCGTTAACTGCGATGACGCTGACGCTGTGCAGAAAGCAATGGACGTTGTCGAGGCGGGTCTACAGGGCGTAGAGTTTCGGAAACTGAATGTTCATTGGGATGCGAATCTATGCGGTGTGCCTTTGATGTCAGCACGCTGGCGCCAGCTGGGATTTCAGTTGATATCCTTGGCTTCAAAGGGACGAGAGAATCAACGTCGCATTGCTTGTGGGCCAGCAGTTGCAGAAGAGACTTCGACGGTTGATGAAACAGTCAAGCAAGCTACCACGGATGTTTCTTCGCTGAAGCTCCTAGGCACCTGGTGCACGTAATTCTGTCCTTTGCTCAAGAGACTGAATCCAAGGACAAACACGTACACAATCTCTCGAGCCCTTCACTTCTTCGATTATGAATAAATGCTACAGAAACCTACCTTAGCCCCACATTAGTGTTAGCAAATACAATCAGATACATCTTGACCATCTTGACCACAGACTTTCTTTGCTAATAACTAGCTATAACCAACTCATAGTACAATCTGAGACTATAATCTATTATAAAAAGAACTAATCTCAGGATCGAGGTTATGCTGCCCTACAAACTAAACTAGCGGTAAATCGTGACTATAGAAGTCACAGACATGTGACAAGCAGGATTGGATCATGTGATCCTTCCTCCTGATTCACAGACTTGTTCTAGATTACATCCTTATATGCAGGAACCTTTTAGGATATGAGTCACACCGAGATCACGTCATTCTAGACGTGTGAATTAGCTAGTATAAGAAGAGTCCTTCCCCCAGCCCTTTTCCCGCTACAATTTAAGTATTCCCGTTCTTAGAGAGCTTATTACTAGCATACCTACCTAACCTCTTGCTTAGTCATTAAGTATGACTTTGATAATATACAGCCCATTATAGCACCTTCAATTGCAATTAGAAAAAATGCTATGAAGGCACTGGAAATTGCTATAGAGTGCATTAGACAATGTGGCAGAAAACGCACTATAGAATAGTTTTCTAGCCTGCCATATTCTTCGGAACTCCAGACAGTTATAGAAAACTAATTAAGATATCTTTAGTAAAATGTATTTGCAACCCATAGAATGTATAAGCAACAAAACCTCTAGGAAATAAAATGTCAATTCTTTCGTCTAGTTTGGTGCCGAAAGAGATGGCTTCCATTTCTCAATAGGTAATCCAGCTCGTTTCTTCCTGCTCTGCAATATACTAAGGGACCTCTTTCCCAACGTGAAGTGAAGGACGGTTCAGGAATTACGATCTCGCAGTGGCAGAAAAGTCAGCATCAATTTCTAGTTCTAGGCGGAGCGGGACATTAAAAGTTAGGTATATATAGAGTACTGCTTTTTATGTCCGGCGTGAGACTATATACATAGAAATAGCGAGGTAGCAGGAGAGACACAGTCACAATAGTATTTGCATTTAGATTTCCCATCGATCATACTTGTAATTTCCTAACTCTGAACATGCGAAGGCTCATCCATAATAGCCGCCCACAAGTCCTCAAACGCCTTCACCAGCCCCTCATCCAACAGCCCCTTCCCACAAGCCGTTAAACTCGCATTAATCTGCGCCGTACTACTCGAGCCCAAAATAACCCCGTCCTCCTCACCCAACGGACTATGATGCAAAAACCACCTCATTGTCCCCTCCATAACCGCAATCCCCTCTTCATCACATCTGCGCTTCAACACCGCCAATGCATCAAGAGTCGGTTTCTTGAGGTACATATCCCCAAAGACCTTCATAGCATCGAACCGCGTGCCCGGGGCTGGGTTCAAGACATCGTCGAGTTTCTTGGCGAGCACGCCGCCGGCCAGCGGGTTGAACGCGTAGAAGTTCATGTTGAGCTTTCGCAGGACTGGAAATAGGGAGACCTCGGCGCTTCGTTGGATGGGGTTGTAGCCGTCTTGGTAGATTGAAGGGAGAGGATAATTTTCTTGTTTGCAGATGTCGTGGATCTTCTGGACTTCGGCGGGTGAGAGGTTGCTTATGCCGAATTTGGAGAATTTGCCCTCGGAGTACAGCTTCCCGATTGCTCGGCATTGCTCTTCGAGTGGTGTTTCAGGGTCCGGGCCGTGTAGATAGTCTTGCTGGGTTAGTGGTTGGTGCTGATAGAGTGATGAAGATGAGGCACTTGCAGATATCAACCTTTTCTTGCCCCAGCGCCTTCAAATTCGCATTGCAATTCGCAATGATCTTCTCTTCAGCAAGACTCTTCGGCGAAAATGCTGGCGCTTTCATCGAAATAGCGAACTGCTTGTGAGCCTGTACTTCTCCTAGCAGCTCTTCGGATTT
Source organism: Lachnellula willkommii (assembly GCA_007825375.1). Lineage (NCBI taxonomy): Eukaryota > Fungi > Ascomycota > Leotiomycetes > Helotiales > Lachnaceae > Lachnellula > Lachnellula willkommii. The sequence goes on along the minus strand of QGML01000093.1, from coordinate 7,169 downwards.
CCCTCCCGCATACACTCGAGCTGTATCTAGCTCTTTGGTACCGTGATTTTTCACGCACTTGAGGAACTATTGGACTTGGGGGGTAGAAGCCATAGATGAGGAACCGCCGCCGACCGATGACCCCGGGGCCATTATTCCTACGATGACTTTGACCATTTTGCGGGGCCTGAGGGGGGAGGTCAAATGGAAGGGAAGTAGTTGAGCCAGTTGGATGATTTTGATAGAGTATCAGGTATATATAAAGAGTTTTGGATTTGATCTGTTGTGGTTGGAGGTCCCCAGGTATTTATGCTACCCGCTAAACAGGATCTATTGGCAATCTATTATGTCAGCGGCTAGCTTCAGATACTAAAAACCATTTATATAGTTACTAATCCAGGTTATAACCAAGAGCGTCTGCGATTTGCAGGAATTTAAATAGCGGCTTAAGAAGAATTACTATAAGAGCCCAAATAGGAGGGGTTGCGAACAGGCACCTTGGCATTCCGCATCGACCGCAACTGGAAGGATTGAATCAAGCCCTGACTCTGCTCCGTAGTAACAAAGGCTTAATAGTAAAACCGAATACTATTAATAGAACATTTTATTACTTGGATATAAATAGGAATTATCAACGCCCCTAGCTGCCTATTGGTGGCAGAGCCGCAAGTCCCGCCGTTACAGTAAAAGCGGGGCGTAGGGTAAGCGAGTACGACAAGCGAGTGCGGCGAGGTCAAAGGGGGCGCAATGGCTTGTCCTTTGCGCCCCCTTTGACGACCGTGAATTCATTGTGCCAGCGTCTTGTTTGTTGTTTGTTTTGTTTGTCTGGATTGGGCATGTCACTGCCCGCGGAATTGTTTCCATAAGTAGTTTGGAGCTTAGACCGGAAGACATGAAAGCTGCCAGTCCGTGACGTCGACTATGAGTCTATGAGGGATCAGAGAGGAGATCAATTTGCGATTATCCTAGATTTAATTAGTCATTGATTTGATAATTATGACCAATTTCGCATCTTCTCTTCTCTACGTGGTCTTTCCTCCTCGGGTTCAAGATGCAAACTAATACCAGTTGTCTAGCAACATATATGTCACTGATTCATAACAGCCACTTTTGAATTAGCTGTCCTGACTAATAGCTATCTTTGCAATTTTAAGCTTTTTAAAGGTGATGTAATTGGCGAGAGGGATTGCCATTAGCAGGTAAGTAGCTTGAAAGTGTTTGGGGTCATTTAATGACGCGTTAAGGATTCATTTCACTTTCAAGTTGCCACGTCAAAAAACCAATTTGCATTAGTTGTATGATCAAATACCTTTCACCTTTTTGAATATAAGAACCTCGTTGCCTTGCCTCTTTCATAACCGGTCTCTGCCCAAAGTTCCTTCCGAGACATGCTATAGGAGACCAGAAAAATATAGGCGTAGAGAGTGACACCTTGTTTAAAACTACAGTCAATCCAAAGCCCCTAGAATACTTCAAAGTAGTATGTCTTCGACTGCGGCCGGCAGCGGCCTGCAGCGGAAATTACGTAACTGTTCAAACCAGCGCGGAGCCTCTTTCGACAGTTGCGGAGATACCCGTGGTACGCGTTTTGTGCACGTGTCCATTGCCATCTAAGGAATCGTAGTTGGTTGGAAGATGCTGGCTTGTTGCTCTAGCGGCGCTAGTGGCGTTACACAGCCTATTGGCAAGAGAACGTTGTATATATTCCGCTCGATGACAGAGTTTTTTCAACTTTAAATCTTTTCCTTCCTCAACCTCCAAAACTTCGAATTTTCAACAACGAGCAATACGCCCCAGAACAACAAGTGAGTCCAGCATCTAATACTTTGCACAAGGTGGATGAACACTTGGTCCTTGGATAGTCAAGGTCAAGTGATCTCCAGGGGAAAATTACAACTTCTCCCTCTAGCGCGTCACAGCGCGCATCCATCAATATTGACTGACATTCCTGCTTCCTCTAGCAGATCAAACAACAATCCCACCCCAGCGAGAAGCCCATTCAAGATGTCCAAGAGACACGAGAAGGGCGAAAGCTCTGCTAAGAAGCAGACGTCTGAGACGGACTCCGAGAGCGATTGTAAGTACCGAGAGCTCCCCAAGGTAAACAAGAGCCAAGACTGACCATTGTCACAGCCACTTCTACCGGTCAACAGCCTACAGGCAGTGAAGTCAAAGCAGGTTGGGATCTCACTTCTTCAAGTCCATTCAATTACTGATAAATTAGAAACCACCACCACAAACCAGCAGCCCCTTGAAGATGTCGCCCCTCGCGCAGATGCGCCTCGCCAGAACGAAGAGCCTAAACCTGGCCGGGGAGGGAAAGGAATCAAGGTAAGACAACTGTTCATCGGTCTTCAGGTATAGTCTTGGCTAATATCGGCGTGTAGAATAAATACAAAGCACCAATCGCTGGCCCAAACACGGTGTTCTTGCTGAAGCACAATCCTAAGCTTGATCCCAAGAGAAAATTCGTTCTTGGCAAAGATGAGTCCGAAAGAGTTACAATCAAGCTGCGTGATACGGAGGGAAGACTGGTTAGTTTTCCTTTCGTGCCCTCCCCTTGATTTCTTTGTTGAGCATTTGTCGGGAGCTTACAGTCATGTGGGGAGATACTTAACGACTAACTCCTTGTGTCTTGCTAGTACGCCCACCCCTACATGAGGGTTAAGAAGGAGGACTGGAACTGGAACGATCCGGATTTCATAAAAAAACTTAACTCGTGGAGAGATCAAGCTATGCGACGACACTTCATTCATGATCCAGAGTTTGTGATCAAGAAGCGTGCCAACTACACTTGGATGGAGAAGGAGTTCTTTGGACGCAAGCTCAGGAGGTATTTCCACAGAAAGAACATCCTTCTGAAGGCAGTGAAAAACAGAGAGACATCTATGCGGGTGCATGGCAAAGAGCGAAGAAAGGAGCTCATCAAGCTGGACACCAAAGATTGGAAGGCGTTGGCAAAGAAACACAATCGCTATTTCGCAGGAAAGAACGTCCCGATTGGCGAACCTCGGAAGGGTGGACAGCCTACGAGAAAAGAGTTCGAGATTACGAACCGCAAGACTGTCAGTCTCAAAAACGTCTTCTCGAAGGAACAGCAGGCTGCTATGATCGATGATGTGGTGGAGGGACGATGCAACGAGGTTGGCGCCACCGATTCCGAGGCTTCAGATCAAGAAGACGGTAACATGGCTGCCGATGGGGATTCGGATCAAGGTGCTGACGACGAAGACGATGGCGCTGACGACGAGGACGATGGCTCTGACGGAGGATTGGCTAGGCTTGAGGAGGAATCTGATGATGAGGATGATGGCCGACGCCCCGCTTCCAATACCACCGGCGGCATCCCTATCCAACGCTGGCGGTTTTGAACGGCGGCCTAATACATCGAGGTTACTTGTCCGAGTTGGTATGGTGTACAAATAAATGGAAGGGCATACCTTCATGATAAATACTTTCTTAAGTACAAACAATAAAATAACATTAATATCTCTATCTTGGGCTACTATGATTATTTGATTTATTAGTTGGCTGGAAGTTATGATTGCTAATAGTATAGGCACTCCGAATATATAAACTTGATTGATTGATTGATTGATGTTGTTTTACGCCGAGGGAGAGAAGCCATAGGCTTCCTCCAAGCCTCCCAGGATTGGGGCGTGACTAGCTAAGTAATTTACAAGTGTATACACCAAACCCAGACGCCAAATTCAGTCATAAAGAGCGCTAGCCATACTGGTTCACTAGAACTTGATTAAGGACGCTATTGTACTTTAATACTCTCAAGAGTATTATTTAGAAGTTTTATAGATCAGCGCAAATTATATTTGAAACTTCTTCGAGCATCTTTGAGTCGGCCTAGCTGGTGAAATAAGTTGAGCCCGTTAAGTTAAGTATTAATCCAACCTCAACTTAAATAAACCCCTAAAAAGATTTATTGCAGTTATGTATATCTACCAATTATCAAGCTTTCTTTCTTTCTATTTGACTTGAACTTATATGTATTGTTCCATAACTACAACCAGACCCAAAACGTGACTTATAACAAAGAACACACTCCACACCAAAAGGCGTCCAGCAAAACAGGCACGCCACTTGCAGATAACTATGCAATGAGTGCAATTAAGTTACGCTTACTATTATCGATCCAGCCTCGTAGAATTACAATAAAAAGCTATCTATAAAAGCGGTGTAATTGTGCCATTATCTATGCTCTTCCTACATCCCACAGCCTTTGCCATTCTCTCTCTTTTTCCTAGCCCTCTTTCCATCTCTCTAGGGTGTCTGGGAGGCGGAGTAGCTGCTAAGCTGCATCTCCTCTTGTAGGTTCGGGAGGTATAGAGGAAGGTTGAGCATGGCGACGAGTACCAATTGGTTGTGGGGAGGCTCCTTGGCGGTGCGTTCGACGTCTTGTAGGAGTAGAGGGTATTGGAGTTGGGTGTTGCTTGTTATTGCTAGGATGAGGAATGTGCTCGTCGTCTTCGGACGTCTTGTAGGAATAGTAGAGGGTATTGGCGTAGGAGGTTACTCGTCATTGCTAGGAGAAGGTTGCTCGCCGTCCTCGATGGGAGATCTCGTAGAGGCGGGAGCTCTTGCTTGTTGTCGTCCTCGCCGACTAGAATCGTTTGAGTATTTCTGCACAACCAGCGTATTAGCATAATAAAAAGCTAGATCATGGGACAGAGCGCTAAGGAGCCTAGGAGCTGTCTCGGGAGCTTGCATTAAGGCTCCTGAAACAGCTCCGAGCTCCTCAGCTCCCATAGAGCAAAACAGCTTTCTTATATGAGAATAAGCTCACCACACAGTGGTATAGCCTTTGACAAACTTACAATCTGACTCTGCGTGCCCCTAAAGACAAGCAGCATCAACTGTCCTAGTAACTCCGATGTAGACAAATAGATTGTGGAAGCAGGAGATGGATACAAGGTCTCATATCAAAGGTTTGTCTAACTTGAAAGGCATCATCTAAGCAAACATAAGAAGTCCAACCCGCGGCCTTGAGACCCGACCCTCGCCGACGACCCATAAATATCCTTTGTCCTGGCACTCGGATGAAACAGAGGCCTTTGTTATCTTGCCCTAAGCCCTTTCACCCACCATATCTATATTGGAACGTTCTAGCCCTATCTACCATCTACCAGGAAGAGCTCAGTAATCGTCCATCTGCCGTTTCACGTGGATGGATGATTAACCCTTTCTGGACATATCTATGGACAGAACATCCCAGCAACTCTTTGTGCATTCATTTGAGGCTTTCCACCCTCTCTAACTAATACTGAGCCGCATCGCGGGATCCCTGACCAACTCTCTGTTACTGGTGGAGTATACCCATAATTAGTTGTATCCGTGAATATGATTTGGTCCTATGAACAGAAGACCACTCGAACAGAGTCGTGATTTCCGAAATTGCGGCGTCATAATCAGCTCAGGTCTGCTCGTGGGCAGGGCCCAAAAGGTATATGTGAATCCACGTCTGGCGAGTGAGCATCACGAACGCCCATGTTATCTTGCCTCCAGGCTCCGCACTAACGAGCAGGGGTCCTCTCTCAAAGTATTTAAAGGGCATCCTCAGTCGACCCGTGAACTCTTTCACAACACCGAGAAAATATCGCGACATAAGAACAACTTTGCAACACAAGCTCCCCTAATACACAACAACGACGTCTGCTTTAGTATCAAACAGGCTTTGATACGAGACTTTTACCTTTTTCTCCCCGACAAGTCTTTGCTCTTTGTTGCCTCTCTTTCACCAGCGCCATCATCCTCAACCCTCTAGCAACACCTCTTAGCATTGACGCGTCTTGAAAGACCACCGGCCAGGAGCTCTTTGCAACGAGTGCGCTGTCCCGAACGAGACGCGTGTTAGGTCTCTAGACAACCCGTATTCACGGCACCACAAGAGATAAAGGGAAGGCAATTCATCGTCACAAAGGTAGGTTGCAATCATTCTCTACTGTACAGCTTCACTCCTTCTCCTTGTGGCTACTGCTCCCAAAAGCCTGCCTCGATCAACCTAGGGTTTCGATTGAGCTCAAGCTATTGGGAAAGCACCAGTCGCGCCACCCACGCTCTCGAGCTGTGTTTGACGGCAACCTATCTGGATGTCTCGCTCACTCTGAGTCATTCTTTGAGCCCCATTCAAACAAGCCTCAAAGGAAGTGGAAGGCTCAAGTCCGAACTCCCAACTCCCACCTTACAAACTAGCAAGCATAAAGGCACGAACTGACAATAGTTCTAGGAAGCCATCTACCCAGCCCAGCCCAAAACCCTTCTCGAGGGCCATTGCTCACCCCGCAGTTGCTTTGAAATACCTACAAACAAACAAGCTTCGTCGACAACTACCTAGGTACGCCGACACCTTTATTGCTCAGCCACTCGGCAAATTTAGGACGGAGTATGTACCTGTTTTTCTCTCTGCTTTTCTCTCAGCCTCTTGTCTAAGCCTCGGGTCCCACTTAAAAAAGTGAATCTACACTGACCTACAAATAGCGAGTAACTCCCACCACCTCTTGTACCTCTTGAAGACCGATCTACAACCGTGAAGTGAATACAACTGCTTCTCGTCGCCGGAACAACTCAACAGCGGACAATTGCGTAGCTATCCAATAGCTCGACTTACTTCACACCTTGCCGAGAATAAACAGAGGTATGCCCCTTTCTCTTTTCACTTGCTTCTCCTCTCATTGAGGAAAACACCTCGGAATTGCTTCGAAGCTTCAGTTCTTTCCTCAATGACTCTTTAGCAAAGCATCACCTGGTTGATGCTTCGATACCAACTGGTGCAGAGCATACCTTCCAGAAGGCATCATAGCTTGAAGCTTGTCCTTGCCCACGCTTTGCTCTTTTTGTTGTAACGGGGTTGCGCAAGAAGTAAAGAGAGAGAGACTAAGAAATGACACAGCTGCTAATTTGACAGAGAACAGATAAAAATGACGCGTACGGGAAAGGAACCTGGAACGAGCGAGGAAGAGAACTCTCCGAGTAGTCACACACAAGGCCAAGTGCCTTCCAACAGGCCCAGCCAAACAAGCCAACCAAACAGAGCCAGTAACCAAGCCCCGACTGGCCCACAATATATCGCAAGCGGCTTGCCTTCGACTCGTCGCCAAAGCGGACAACTGTAAGTTCATCCAAAGCCGTTTCTTTATGTGATCTTGTTGGACTAATATCTTCTCAAGGGCGCCAGCACC
>QGML01000092.1:0-28618 GCA_007825375.1 Lachnellula willkommii | reverse complement strand
GGACAGGGAAGCGTGCATTTCAGAAGATCAGCTCCCCAGGAAGCAAAGTAGTCGCATCCTGCTGTTCGTGGACTGCCATGGATTAGCTTGACTCTACTCTTGTCTGACGTGCGGCTCGTGGCATACACAAACTCCCCACCTGCGCCGGCTCTCCCGTCATACACATTTGGATTCCCGCGTCAGAGTATACCCCGAACCCAAGCCCCAGGTTGTGCAGAAAGGTACCCAGTGCTGGAAAGCCACTGGGGAATATGGTATCGTTCCATGTCATCGTCCCACTGGCCGTTCGATCTGGCAACGTCCACCCACAATCCACCGTCACGAAATGGTACCCCTGCGCCTGCAACCCGAGATCCACCAACGCTTGTGCGTTTGAGTGCACAATGCTCTCGCTCGGCGAGCAGGAGTAGTGGTTATACGAGTTCCATCTGCGCGCTGTCAGCGGGCATAGTATCAGTTGTGAGGACTGGACTGGGTTGAATATTTACCCCATTGGTGGTGTCAGAGCCAAGCCATTGTCCAGGCGGGCGCGAAGAGGTTTCGCAGCAGCATTGGTAGAGAATGACAGAAGAGAAAGAGATACAAGCAGAATAATCTGCTTGGGAGTTGAGGAAAACATCATTTTGCTTCACTTGTACATGCGCAAAATGGCAAATACGGTACGCGGGGAAAACGCATTAATATACCGCGGTGGGATTCAACCTGGCTCCCTACCTGCATCCAACAGCTACCTTAGGCCATGATCTCATGATCCTCAGGACTGGCAAATAGCCGTTCCAAGGAAGACTTGAATTTGCCATTAGCCACCAAACTGCCGTGGCGGGTGCTCCTGGACAGACTTCATGAGGAGAAATTCAAACCCCGCGTTTGATTCCAAAACCCGGATGCGCTCCAATGAGCCTGGAAGACGTTGCCGGTATAATATGTAGCGAGATCGCAAGATATAAGATATTGTAGAGATATACCAGATGTGGTTATTAGAAGATGGTCATTTATATATCGGGGTTCTATTTAAAGTGTAAATTTTCCGAGGAGTAGAATTCGTTCTTCAGGAGTTCAAATAAAGGGTTACGGAGGATCCACCAATCTACCCAGGCGCTCGGACCCCTACGGCCTGAGGCCGCTAAAGCATCCGGCCCGAACCGGACCGGAACTCACTGGCGCGCAAAAAATCGGTGGTCCCCCCTAGCTTCTTTCACCCTCAACCTCCAGCAAGGGGGCACGTTTGAATAGTCGCAGTGTAAAAAGAGCCGTGCTCGACCTGCCTTGGAGAAAGGCTGGTGTGCCTCAGGCCTTATTTCCTATGCACAGACGGTTTTTGTATGAGAAAAGTGCGACTATTCCCCTTAGCTGGGGCTTGAGGGAGAGAAAAGCTCAGGGGGGACCACTGATTATCCCACGGTCATATGACGTCCGACTCGGCCGTGGTCATTCGATAACTGAGCACCGAGCAGTTGTTATAAAGGATGTCCATCGAAACGCAGTATCTTGGATTAATATACTGGGCAAAGGACGTTGATGACCATCCTAAGGTCGAAATGATATTTCCACCTAGGTAGAATGGACAAAATTCTAGCAGTCCAGTACGTGGGTTTTCAAATAGAACTATGAAAACTTGAATACTTTGCTAACCAGACCAGATCATATTCTAATGCCGTTTCCCTTCTGTTGTTTTCGAACGCTGACTAAGCTGCCAAATAAGACCTGGTGGATCTGGTGGGTAGGTCGTCAGAGGTCGCTAACGCTCCCCTACTTTTAGCGAACAACCCCCTGTCTGGCGGCATAATCGTGAGTCACGGCTGACCAAATCTCTTCTGGCTCAGAGACGTACCGCTACTTCAAATAGTTATTATCTCCAACCTTCTATTCACTAGCCGGTACGAGAAACGATCATTCTTATCTCTTCAATCGCTTCTACCCCGCAATGATGGATACAAGCAGCAAAATAACTGCAGTAAATGCTCCAGTAGATGAAATCACGACTGTTCCTCAACTCCAAAGTTCGCTGGACATTGAACTTGTAGCTCTGAGCGAAACAACTCCACCCCTTGAACTTGAGGAGCCTCGAAATAAGTTCAGACTGGCTGCCATCTTGACTGCCTTATATGTCAGTGGGCTTTCCATCCTGAGCCGATACCCCTCCCATCTTGACCATCGACTGATATAGATCCCACTCTCAGCTAGCAATGTTTGTCACCGCTCTCGACCAAACAATTGCGGCAACCGCTGTTCCTACCATTACCTACGATCTCAACAGTGCCTCTGGTTATGTTTGGATTGGCGGGGCCTACCTCCTTTCATGTGCAGCTTCTGGGCCTATTTGGGCTAAGCTTTCAGATATCTTTGGCCGTAAGCCCATCATTTTGACGGCAGCAGGCTTATTTTTTGCGTCTTCTATTTTATGCGCGAAAGCTAGTTCTATGAAGATGCTTATTGTAGGACGGGCTTTTCAAGGGGTGGGTGGTGGGGGTCTTGCGCCGTTGGTCATGATAACCATTTCAGATCTGTTTAGTATGAGGTATATTTCAGCCACACGTCAATTTTGAATAGTTTTGAACAAAGCTGATATCGGATAGGAGTCGGAGTCTCTATATAGGGCTGATGGAGCTTGTATGGATTGTAGCAGGTGGTGTTGGTCCTGTCCTTGGCGGTGCTTTTACCGAAAAGCTGTCTTGGAGATGTAAGTTTCAGCACAGATCCCTAAAGTATATCTTAGTTGTGTTAATTGCTCAATTGCGAACAGGGAACTTTTGGATTAACCTTCCTCTTTCGGGTGTCACGTTCATCCTTCTGTTTATCTATCTGGACGTCCATAATCCTAGAACCCCATGGCTTGATGGATTCAAAGCCATCGATTGGGCTGGAAGCTTAACCATAATCGCCTTGGTTCTTATGCTTCTCCTTGGACTCGAATTTGGCGGGGCCACCTTCCCTTGGGATTCTCCTCAGGTCATCTGCCTCATTGTTTTTGGAAGCTTAATGTCAATCTTTTTTATATACAGCGAGAAGCGCCTTGCCTTGTATCCACTTATGCCCTTGAAATTATTCACGAATTGGTCGAATGCTGCTAGTCTGCTTTTGAAATTCTGGCACGGAATGGTATGTTTCAAAGTCCTTGAGAGAACTGTGTTTAGAAACTTACCTTCACAGGTCTATATCGGGGCCGAATACTACTTGCCCCTCTACTTTCAATCTGTGAAGGGCTCTTCGCCGCTTGGTTCTGGTCTTCTGGTCATACCTATTACCGTGACAGAAGCTATAACAGGTGTGTTAGTGGGAGTCATTATTCACCGCACCGGACGCTATCTAGAGATCATATATGCAGGTGTCCTGCTAATGACTCTCGGAAATGGCCTATATATCCTGTTCTCTCCTAAGTCTGGTCTTGTAGAGATTATCTTTATCCAAATTGTAGCTGGCATTGGCGCTGGTCTGCTATTCCAAGCACCCCTCATTGCCCTCCAAGCTCTGGTTTCCCAGGAAGACACTGCGACCGCAACCGCCACTTTCACGTTCGTCAGTAACCTCGCCACCGCCTTATCTGTCGTGATCGGCGGGGTCTTATTTCAAAACTCCATGGACATTCGAGTTACGTCTCTGGCTTTACCACCGACCAATCTTCCCTCAAATATCACGGATCTGCTATCTGCGGGAGGTGCAGCAGCGAATGTAATGCTTGCTAGTTCTATTCAAGATCAAGCACAGCGGTCGGCCGTTCGAGAGGCGTATGCCTGGAGTCTGAGGAACGTGTGGATCTTGTACACGGGGATTTCCGCCATGGCAGTGGTTGCAAGTGTGTTCATCAAGAAACATCACCTGACAAAGGATCACACCGAGACAAAGACTGGCTTAAAGAACTCTGGCTCTTGAGTTAATATTAGGCCTAGATACGGAGTTGGGGTTACTAACAAGATTTCTTTTACCAGTAAAAGATTCAATAAACACGCTTCACGGTCACAACAATGCATTTTTTATATAACTTGTATGAAAGAACTTCTTTGTTTATTGCCATTCTCTTCTATATGGGACCAGCCCGTTTTCATTAAAAATACACCCCCAAAACTACTGAAGGTGTTTAGGTTGAGATGGGATAAAACACCACTTGGATTTTATCCCTGGCCCAGTCTCGTGGAGGATAACGGGAGGTCATCGCGCCACAACCGAATTAGGATGGTACACCTCTCCCCAATTCCAGATCCCGAAGTCCCTTATGCTTTTTAGCATCCTTTCGCCATGCCCAGCTGTATCGACATCTCGGGTCCAAACAGCATCCGACTCCCATGCCAACAAAGAGAAGTACGATTACCACAACCATGAAGATCCTCCCTGTGTCCTCAGCAGACAGTTGCCGGCGGTGAAGACGGGTGCTTACCCTGCGGACTGATGAGTTTTGGACAGCCGTAGCAGAGGGCTGTGCTGTAATGGTGATTGTCTTGGTCGATGAAGTTGTGACGGAGGTTTCTGCCGTAACGGTGACCATCTGAGTCGTCAAAGGCGTGGCAGAGGACCCTGCTTTAACGCTGTTTGCCTGGGTCGTTGACGCGGGGGATGCTTGCGATGCGCTGAAGGTCGCAAACACATTGGGCGACGACTCTGTGATTACTATCGGCGAGGCATTTGCTGGAAAGGATTTTACCTGGGGCGTGGAAAGGACCGTCTTTGTCTTTGTCGATAGCTGGAAGGTCGCAGACACGTCGGGCGCAACTCTGTGATTACGATTGGGGAGTCAGCCGTCTTCCTGGTTAGAGTTGGGAAGGCAGCACGCGCCGTCACATGTGCCGTGGCAGACGGGTGCTCGTGGACTGATGTTCCATTTCTCGTGTGTGGATGGTGAAAAGGGAAAATCCGCTGAAGTGGTGGTGAGGCTGACAGTTGCTCGAGTGGTGGTGGGCTGCTGTCCCATTTCGCGGGTGTGGATGGTGGCAGCCGCTCGGGTGGGGATGATGATGATGCCCCGTCCCTGTTCCATGAGCCGTTCCATGAGCTGAATGCCCCGTGATAGTTGGTGCATGCAGCTGCGAGTCAAATGTTGTTGCGGTGGGTGCGGGGCCTGCGTCGCGTTTTATGGCTGCGATGCTAAAAGACAGGTCCGGGACAACCCACAGCTGAGTGCTCGTGGCTGCGAAGCTTAGGGGGGTTGCCGCCAGAGCAGCGAGGGGAACTATGAACTTCATGTTGTGAATTTTGGTCGTTTTGTCCGCTTGTGGATTTTGTGACTGTGGGTGTTTTTCTCTAGAAGTTTGCTTGGAGAGAAGATTTCTTGAGAAGGTCGATGGAGAGGAAACCATGTTAGGGCAAATCTCGATATAAGTATGCATACTATGGCATTGTGTTCTGAGATAAAACAATTAAATCATTCATCTCTTTTCGTTGTCTTAAACAGTCCACTGCTTTCAGGAGATTTGAATTTCCTCCAACCCTTTTGTTGAACATAATGTCATTGTTTGAACTCTTTGTTTTTAGGTAGCTGTTCGCATGAAAGGGGATTGTCGGTTTTATCTGATCGTGGAATTATACTGCGGGTCTTGTTCAGCAGGCCTAATGTATTACACGGCAGATATGCGAGTTAATAGAGGGCTCACTAGATTGAAGGACGATTTTGCTCCTATAATATCGCAGTGTATCATTGGATCACATCACTATAATGTTTTTGAAGTGTTCCTTCCAGTGCTATTATTAATAATCGTACTCTTTGAAAGTAAACCGTACCTATCACTCACAACTCAACTTCGTACTAGTTAAATTATCCTCCTTCACCAAACCCCTAATATTCTCTTCTTTCCTTTTCCTTCCACTCAAAGTTTCATAATCGCCGACTGCCCAGCCCCCACCCCTCCATAAAAACAATCTCCCGTCCGCGACAATCTCCCCGGAACCCCCATCGTGAAACATAACTGATGATCACCCTGATACCTAGCATACCTGCAACCCCCATCGTTAGCGCAGATCTGGGCGCAGTGAGAAGCAGAGGAGGCCGAGGGACTGTTGCCCGTGTTTCCCCAGCAGGAGCACGATGACCATACGGCCATGTGCACCCCGTTATATGTTTCTACGCGATGGGCGCCGCAGGCATTGGGGGGGATTTTTCGGGGACAGTTGGGACATACTCCTTTTGGGCCTCGCGGTCCAGTTTGGCCTGAGGGACCAGCGGGGCCTGATGGACCGGCCGAGCCTGAGGGACCAACTTGACCTGAAGGCCCAGCTTGACCCTGGGGACCAGGAGGTCCTGCCTCGCCTTGCTTTCCTTGTATCCCATCTACCCCTGGTGGTCCCGTATCTCCCTTTTCTCCCTTCTCGGGTTTCTTGACGTTTTCCGGGCCGCATCCGGATATGCATCCATTTTGTGGAAGACAATGGCCTTCAGTATCCCCACAAAATCTTAAATCGCAGTTAGCACGACAACATTTCAATAACAGTGAGCTAAAGCTCACCCTGCACTTGAGCAGCAAGGACCCCACAGATTGCCAACGCAAGACTTGCCTCCAAAGTCAGGTCCGCACCGATTCAGATTACCGGAGGTCGAGGCATTGCAGTTGCTCTGACAGCCTTGATCGACGGAACAATGGAAGACGCTTGTCCCACAGTACCTATATACGCAGCCTGTAAGTCTCCCCACAGCTTGTATTCTTCCGTACAAGGAGTTCTTACCCCCTTGCTGAGCAGCATGGTCCGTATATACTTTTGTCGCACACTACTCCGCCAAATAAATTCCCACAGCGCCCGTCCGCGATCTCCTTGGGGGATTTTTGTCGGAGGTTCTTATCACCTATGCTACTGGCGGAGCCATTGCCATATCCACAAAACTGCGTACTGTTTCCGCACAATCTGACAGAATTAGTTCGACTATAGCATGTAAGCGGAGGCAAGGGATGGTTTTACCCGCTTGCTGAGCAACATATTCCTACTCCATTTAGTGGATCTGAAGATATAGGATGTCAGCAAAGCTCAATAGCTACGCAGTTTAGAGTCTTATAATGAAGGTGCTCAAGTGAACGACTTACCACATTCTAGGAAATGAAATTTGCCTCCGCATAGCGGCAAGTTCTTTTCAATGAGCTCCCCATGGATTAATGTTACCGCAGCAAAAACCCACAACAACGGGAACTGGAACCGCATGATTAAAAGCGTATTGTGAGATGCCTATGTCCAAACTAAACTTCTAAACAACACAGAAACTTCCGCACTGCTCAAGTAGATCTTTTGGTTGTGAGGTGAACTGAAATTAATATAGGTTCACAGTCGGTTCAGTTATATCCTACAAGCTCAACATCTATCTGGCGCAGCTGATTTGCTCCCTCCCCGCTTCAATCGAAGAGTTAGAATTGTTCATGCCTAGAAATATCGACTTAGGGGGTTCAGATTTAGATCGATCAGCGCTTGGCTGCTTCTCGTTCAAAGCTGAATATCCCCAAAGGTCGGGAATCGGGTCGTGACTACGTCGATCATGTCATTTTGTCGACAGCTGAATACTACTGTACATTGACAAGAATACGGCGAGATTCCATCCGAAGATGCCGTTGTGACTCCCGATTGGCACACGTGTCAATATTACGACCGCAGTGTGCTTTTAGAAAAGGTATAGATTTCAGCAAACATTGAAGCTGAATATATGCATTCTCAAGAAAGTCGCATGCAAGAAAAGATTTTTTCGAGAAAAGCTACCATTGCGGTGCGGATTCGTGGATTCCTGTCTGCTCGTAATGCAGAGACGCGCAAACTGGCAAAGACGCCCGAGCACATTGAAGCTGAGGGAAAAGGGCTATTCCCATGGAGGGATTCTCTTTACAGCTCATTAGAGGTCGAACGGCAAGAGCCTCGTTCCTGCCGCTTGGCAATGGTTAAGGTAGAGCTGATCAATGGCCTCCGGCATCTGCTACTTTCCCAATGGACAGAAACGTGCAGGTTCTGGAAAGACAAAGCCCACCATCACTTTGAGCAATGATACCTATCAGAGTGGCATTCTACCAACTCAGCTCCTCCGTCGAGGCGGTATCGTTCAAAACGTACAGGTATTACAAGACATGCAATGATACATTCCATCTGGAGCGGTTCTGGCCCTGGGAAGACGCCCAATAAGAAATATCTTTGGCGGAATATTACTACCTGGACTAAATACGAAGTGATATAATGATATTCGATAATGCTACCTTTCCCTCAGCTGAACACATATTGATCAAGGCCTGAATGAGTTCCGTTGTGCATTCGGCATTATTCTCTGTCTTGTGAGGTAGAATCTGCAACCCGAGTGATGCGGTGCTATGGAGGTTAAAACGTTCAGCCATAATAGGCTTGGATACAAAATGAAGATATTTTGCTCTTTCACTACCACTATCACACAAATCGTTTCGTCGGCTTCTCTACCTCACTTGTCAGCAGTTATACTACCAGACAAGTCATTTCGTCGACCCTTCTTACCGAATTGATTCCCTTTCCCTTGGTCTTTAGTTGGCAGTCATTATGAAAATCTCAGGCTTAGGGTTCGCAGTGTTAGCACTGGTTCAGTTGGTGTTTTCAACCGATCTTCCATGTCCCCCGGCGGCTATCTACACCGAAGACATCCCCGCTGGACAATGCGTCTCATCAGAGATCTGCCTGGGGAAAGACGGAACGATGACAAGCGTGAAAGGCGCCCAATCTGGCTGCGAAGCCATTTTGATTGCACTTCGATGCTCCGGCCAAAACAAAACCGTTACCTATGACATGCTGGATGCCGTGCCTGATGTCAAGTGCGACCAAGCTGTGATTGGCTTCAATCCTAATGGGCTGATACAGTCGATTTGCTGTGATTTCCCTGCAAAGGGAGATGATAACGGAAATGGTGATGAAATCATTATACCCCCACCAGGCAAAGAGAACTGTAAACCCAGACCAAAAGGCGACCGCCGTTGCGATGTTGATCCGGTGAGTCAAGCTGTCTTTTCACGACTACTTATTTGAGAAATGCTTCAAAAGGTTTTCCTCTGACACGTTTACAGGATGCTGAATGCACAGAAGACGATGACTGGGACTGCAGTACAGACGGAAATGGTGGGGAAGATGAAGGAAATGAAGGAGACGAGAAGGATGCACATTGTTACTGCACTGACTCAACAGGTTGTCCAATCATTGATCTTGCCATCCAGAAAGTCGGCGGAACAGACTTCACGATTTTCTGCAATAGATCTATCCCTGGCACCGCCCACGAAGAAAGTTCTGCATCTTCAGCAAGAGAGTGCTCGCTGGCTTGTGCTGCAAGCGAAACCTGTTGGGGCTTGAGTTGGAAGGATGGAAAATGCCAAGTCTTTGACGAATCTAGTTGCGGCCGTCCAACGACACTTGATCTGACTGACGGCTCTGTAGCATTTATAAAGGATAACGCCACTGCGCTTGCTGGCAACACAGCGACAACAGATGACCCAAAGGAACCAGAGGTGCCTGAAGTAAAGGAGCCTGAGGTGGTATGTGATCAACCTCCGAGATGCGATCTTACGCAATGGCTCTGAACTAACTTATTCTATAGGTTCTCAGCAATCCCATTGCAATCGTAGGAAGCGTTGACGGCTCTCCGGTAAATGCAGATGACGAGTTCTACGCGCTCGAGATCCCGTTCCCCATCACAATATACGAGGAAGCCAGCACCCAGGTCTACGTTGCGATCAACGGCCTGCTCAGTCTCGGGTCCGGGACAAACACCTTTCAAAATGGCGAGCTGCCTGCCACTAACATCCCATCCTATGCGGCACTTGGTCTTTGGGGAGACTTGTACATCTATAAAGATACCCCCCAGGGTGTCTACTATGAAGTCAGCGGTGAAGTGGGATCGAGGAAGATCGCTTTCGAATGGTATTGCTCGCATTATCAGCAGCCGACGCAGTACTATCACTTCACCATGACGTTCTTCGAGGGTAAGCCTGGCGTTGTGACGTACAAGTATTACGATGTGCTGGACAAGGGAAAGCAGTCTACAGTTGGTGTTCAAGGAAATGGAGGTCAGTGGACTCTCCCCGGGTGTCAAATTCTACTGCTAATTCTCTGCCAGAAAAACTCCAATTTTCGGTCAACGACGAGGTTATCGTGCCTGGGTTGGAGCTTACTTTTGATACGCACAAGACATTGACGTTCACTCAGACGACGTTTAGTGTATAATTTAAAGTAAGGGATGAGGCGGATAGGGTAATGCAAAGGAAACTAGGCGCGTGAGTGTATGGTGATTTTGCAGGGAGTAATGCTATGACGAGGGGGATTGGTTGGAGATAGATTGATATTAAGGAAAAGTACTGAATCTATAGTTTAACAGGCTACATTTACCTAGTTTTGCCCTCGGTGCAAATAATAACGAATAGTTCAAATACGTGGGACTATATCTAATCTTTTACGATTACCGTAAAGTCTTAATATGAAAGTGATCCTGAAGTTCTACATTGCTTGGACATACACTCCGCAATGTGCCTTAGAATTTCTTAGATGCCCTTCTCATAATTGCCACTGGGAGTTTGAAGTCGGGTGCGATGATAATATTAGGCAGTAGACTGGCAGTCTTGCTTCTATGATATACCGATATATTATTAGACTACAGATTATAAGGCTCTTTGTCACAAAAGATAGTATATTCTGTATTATCGGCTTTTCCCCTTTAGCGCTGTAAATGATAATGTAAATTTTGAAAGTAACTGCAGAGGTCTGATCAAGTGTGGTTTACATGTTATCTGGATCCTATGCCAAAATCCTTTATCAAGTAGTCTCTCACTAATAAACAGCTTTGACTCTCTTGAACAACCATACTTCTTATTCAGTAAACAGTTGCTGCTACCAGTCTCGGGTGTAAAAATAATACGAAACCGGACTGTTTTCTGTGTTTTTTTTGGCTACTGTTAAGTTTCGCCTTTCCTGCCTTAGTATACCCAATGTAAAACGCTTATTTTGGGCGAAGCGTCATTTCCTTGAATTGATTGTACTTACCTAATAAGAGAGCATATCAAAGAGCTAGATACTCAGTCAAAGAAGAGGTTGGAAGTGAAGGCTCTTTCAACAAAGAGCAAGTCTTCTGCTATGTAAAAATATTAAATGTAGCGACTGATATATCTTGTTTATATTGATAAACCATTCACGAGTGAGATCGCATATACCACAAAGAACATAACAGCATGCCAGCTTCAAAACAACACGGCGTATATCTCTATAAAAACCCCCCATCTGTCAGCTCTAGGTTGCCTTCTACACAACAACTCACACCCACCCAACATCAGATCAATAGCTATCATATAGCTAACAAGCCCTTGAGAACCCAAAGCCAACAAAACAACCCCACATCTTCAAAGCCATGGTTGTGAAGAAACTTGTCCGTTTTGCCCGAACCTTCACCATCAAGGACGACAAGTCCGGGAACACGCGAGACTCAAGACGAAACTCCATCCTCGTCACCAACCCCCATCACACCGATTCACTCGGCTTCTGTTCCGAGTGCACAGAAGTGCACCACTCGTACCAGTGCACGCACAAATTCGTCGTAGAGAAGCGCCTATGCGCGCACCACGTCGCAATCCCCGGCCTAGAAAGCCCTACGAACTTCACGGCACACGTGCTAGAGAAAGATGGCCGCTGTGAGAACTGTGTAAAGAGAGAAGAGAGAGAGGAAGAGCGTGCACTTCTCTTGCGGGTACGCAAGATGAGCCGTTCCGATTTTGAATCGGATATCGCAAAGGAGCAAAACCTGCACAGGGCAATCAGACCACAGTGCCGTGCGGAGGAAGAGCTGAAATCTCAGATTGGGGCGCGCATCCTCAACAAGTGGCGCGTGCGAGGGCTGCGCAGACTTGAGGCCTACCACGAGGTCAAGGCGCTCGATAAGTTGATCGAGCATTTTTCTCCGGTGCCGATCCCGCCCCGCGAGCCACACCCGGCATTGGCTGGAAGATTAGCCTCCTGGTCGGGGTACTACAATGAAAGTTCGGAAAGGGCACCAGGAGAACTGAGCCCCGGAGATGTTTCTGTCGGTTCCTCGCTGGCGGCGGATGGCTGGGCTTCCCGGCCAGACACGTGTTGCATGAATATGTCCGCGCTGGCACCGGAAAGCTGGTCTTCCCAGCAAGACACTTCATGGATAGGTACTTTTAACATCTCTTAGACGTTGTTAACCTCTATTCTAGATCCAAAAACAACTAAAAAACATTTCCCCAAACAAAAATCCAAAAAAGTAAGTTCATCTCCCAGGAGCTGTTAACATCTAATCTAGATCCAAAACAATCAAAAAAAAACATCTCCCCAAACAAAAACAACAATCCCATTATCAGGTAACGTATAAACAACAAATAGCAGAACAACTGACTTTCATTAATGCAGGACTTTAGGAATTTTTCTCAAGTGTACGATATGCGCTTTAAAACGCCACTACGCGCTTTCTTTCTTTTATCTCTTTATTGCAAAGTGGCATTGTTCAAGACACACCAGCTATATTAACAAAGAAAGCTGCAAGGTACTTCGTAAACTGTAAACAAGACTACGCCACATACAATACTAATAAGCAGACCGAGTCTATTCCATCATACACCCACCAGCCAAAGGTTATGAGCCCATTATACCGATGCTTTTGTCGTCATTATTGTTGCTAAATAAGACGACCTAGCGCAACCGGTCCGTCCCCAAATTCATGGAATATTCGTCTCACGTGAACTCATAACCCCAACCCCTGAGAATGACTCGCTTATATTAATACCCCCATTATTAGCGTTAACTTCTTGATCTATAAACGAGACTTTATGTCTAGGGCTCAGGTGTTTGCTAGTTGGCGTCAAAGAAAGCGTTTCGTCTAAACCCCAACGATCCAATTCTCCACATGATATAGCTGAATTACCAGTATTTCCTACCCCTACCATGTGCAATAAGCATCATTTTCATATCTTGCAATGCCAGAGCCATTAATGGGGCCAGACAACAAGTTTTAACTATTTGTAGTGGGGAGAATGGGTTGCAACTATATTGTCATATTTAAAGCATGACACCTCCACCCTCTCCGATTTCATGACAAGACAATTACTAATCTAAAATGTCTTGCTTGTCGTGACATGTCCCGGACTCGGTGGAAGCAAGCCCGAATCCCACGCCGTCGGGGAACTTCCAAGAACAAATTCCAGACTCCCTCCATCCTTAATGTCATCATGTGTGAACCAGCTCTGATTCCAAGCTTGGCCATTGACTTTCACACTCTGCACATAGTAGCTACTATCGCTGAGATTCTGCGCCGTGATCGACAGACGTTTGCCGTCGCCGACAGCCATGCTGATATCTGTAAACCATGGCGAGCCAAGGAGATATACTGGCTGTGTTACGACTGGGTAGAATCCCAGCATTTGCCACAGCATCCATGAGTCCAGGGCACCGGAATCAGAGTTTCCGGGCAGGCCTGATTTGCCGCTGTTGTAGTACGTATTTACTGTGTTTCGAGTCTGCAAAACAGTCTTCCATTGACGTCCAGGCAGGTAGTTGTAAAGCAGGGGGGTGGAAAAACTTGGTTCGTTTCCTGGGTTGAAAAGAGTCGTACCAGCTCCATTTTGTCCACCAACGCCGACTCCATTTGTCCTGAGACCCGGGATAAACATGCTGTCAAGTCGAGATTCGGTCGCATTATTGCCACCCATGAAGTTGATCAAGGTCTCCATATCAAATGGTACCGTCCAAGAGTACTCTGTAAAATGTTAGTCTTGTTGTTCTTCTTGAGAAGTAATACGAACCCCATGGAAGCGCCTCGTAGGCAACTGAACTACCCTCGCATTCTCCGCAGTCTAGGGGGTCATAGTCGGCAGCGGATTCTCTGGTCCGATTTGCGTACAATGGAGCCAGGAAGCCTGTGAAGTTCAAGCTCTTGAGATCATGCTGCCAGAGATATTGCCACCCACTGCGAAAAAGTTAGACTGACTCGTCTGCGGAGTTTCACACTTACGCTGAACGATTCAAATACTTCTCATAATTTTCGGGATCAATTCCCTTGGCTACCTGTGCCACTGCGAAGTCATTCAAAGAGTATTCAACAGTCCGACTGAGACTCCGTGTGTACAACGGGGTGATATATCCGAGGTTGAGCCAGTCAGGCAATGCGCCTCGACCTTCTTTGGTGCTGGATGTTGTGTCCGCAGGATCAAAGGTGTTGTATGGCGTTAACTCAGCATCAGTCTTCATGGCCGAGAACGCATCGTTCCAATCAATTCCATATTGCAACCCCTTAACATATGCATCGGCCAGAACATTGTCCGCGTTACTTCCACCCTGAACTTGGCCGTTGTAGAAACCAGATCTTCCATCTGGCATGAAATTTTCATGCCGCCAGATATCAATCGCAGATCGAATGATCCCCGCTGCACGATCGGGAGTAATGAGCAGCATCAGACTGTTCAGGCATCGAAATGTGTCCCAAAAGGTGTAGTAATCATCATAGGTGGGTTCGCTAGTTTCCCAGTGTGGATTCTCGCCAGTCTTGTCCGTGGGCATCAAATGTGTGTGATACAAGCCCGTATAAAACATCTCTAACCTTGTTTGATTCGATAGGTCCGTAGTCGTAATCTTACCCAACACCTCGTCGTTCCATAATTTCTTCGCATCTGTAACAACGTCTGGCAAATTCCAGTGGGTAATCTCCGAGGCAAGGTTTTGACATGCTGAATTTGTGGACTTCCAGGATATGGCGACTTTGGACTTCACAGTGATTGTATCGGGACTAAAGTCGAAAATAGCGCCAACTCGGTCGCCATATTGGTATGTCAGTGGACCACCGGATGCGGTGGATGAGTTGCCGAAAATAGTCTGTTCGTTGAATGTGGTTGGCCAGTATGGATCGGTATATCGACCTGAGAAAACCCTGCTGGATTTTGGAGCGCTTTCAAACTCGCCGCAGTAATAAATTTGATATGCGGGGACTAGAAAGTTGTTAGCAATGGGCTAACAAAATATTTGGGAACTCTTACTTTGGCTGAAGGCGCCTCGGTATACGCCATAGCCCTGATACCGTTTTCCATCCGCAGAAACTGTGATCTCTCCGTTGCTGTAGAATTGAGACTGCGAACCACCGCCGTAGGATGGCAAGTAGTGAGAGACATCAACAAGTATATGCCCGTCTTCTTTACCGGGAAATGTGTATTGCAGAAAGCCGGTGTGACTCGAAGCAGCCAATTCCGTAACAATGCCATTGTTGAATGTGGACTTGTAGTATCCAACACTTGCAGAGTCATTGCCGGATCGAGTGGCCATGTATGTGAGATTGTCGAGCAGGTTCACGTTCTCCAATGATGCTAGGGGCATTTGTGATACCACACCGTAGACTGGACCTCCGCCAGTCCCAGAAACATGCGCGAGGGAGAATGCCGTGACATTTCCATCTGGCGTGTATCCGGCATTTACTGTAATGCTACTATTGAAGGTTGTTACATCTGGTCCTATCTTGACGGCTCCAAATGGCACAACTGCGCCTGGAAATATATTGCCGCCATTGAACGCAGTTCCAGGGACTGAACCCTCTGTACCGATGAAGGGATCAACATATCGAGTCCAGTCCGTTGTCGAATTCCCCGCCGTCGAGTTTTGCGCGGCGACAATTTGCAAAGCGCCCGAGACTGCGATTGTGGTCAGAAATAAAGACAACATTTTAAACACCACATCCGGGACGAATGAGCTCCCAACGCCACAATGCAACGCCTGTCTTCATAAATGGGGATACTGACTCTGACCTTGGACTCCAAGTTCCCCGCACTTAGCCTGCCATAACACAGAGCTTCGCTGTCACCAGACCCGAACTTTCTGGTTGAACAGCGACTTGCAGATTGGCAGGGAGATCGGTATAAACTGGGTATTCACAACGTTGCATCAGACGCTGAATCCCGAGCCTAACAGGGCTATATTCTGGGGTGCCGAGACACTAATCATCCCGGCCCGGCTTCCCCTTTTTCGTAGACTAGGACTAGGTAGATGCGGGGTGTGCGGGCACCAATAGAACACCAGGCTGAGGAGCTCAAATGCGATTACCAGCCACCAATGCAATCATCAGAGCAATGATGTTGATTACTGTCAGTCATAGGAGTTCAAATACTTGAGCTCAAAAATTGATATTCGAACCTATCTCCACAGGAGGGTTTGTGAAGACGCCTACTGAGAAGTCCGAGTCGGTTCGGAGATGGGTTCGAAAGATTTTGAAGTGAAAAAAGACTGTACTCAAGAATCTGGGCTGGTTATATAAAGTAAGCCCATACGAGAAAAACCAGTTGCCGATGTGGGCATACCAGAGGAGCGCCATTGAATGCGAACAAACATGCCATACCAACAGGAAAGAAGCACTTCGCCTGTGTTCACATAATGTACAGCTTTTATGAACCTTATACTCAACGAGAAACCTTTTAGTTTTATACTTTAACAACGAAAATAGAAGCCCAGATCTTTCCACGCTTTCCGACAACTGGGTATATATCACAACACAAAAACACCAGCCAGCATTATTACTTCCTTGAACACCTAGATCCCATAAGCATTGAGGAATTGTCTCGGATCCTCGCCCTGCATTACAGTGATTCGCATATGATTCGGATCGCGTAAGGGAAGGCCATCGGGGTAACTGTAATTGATGAATCGTTAGTCCTCAATTTGAAGAATGATGATTCCGCCAGGACGGTAGGACAGATGTGCATACTGAAGCAACATCTACTGCCCATATTCATCGACGAAATCACTCATGCTCTCGCCTGGGCCGAGCCACATTCTCATATGATTTGGGTCCTGGAGAGGAAGACCGTCTGGACGACTGCAAACTGTCAGGTACCAATCGTAAACTCAAAACAAATAAAGTAGTAGAGGAAACCGCAGCGTCCTGCTGCCAAATGACAGTGCAAGGGCATTTCGCCCAAATCAACGAGTGCAAGCAAAAAAATGTTGTACTCACTCCTTCTCAACCTTCTCCCTCCCCTTTGTCTTCTTCCCCGCCTGCCAAATTCTCTTCTTCTCAAAAAACTCATACGCCCCAGGATAAATGGGACTCTCCGCACCCCCCATGATCTTCTTTGCTTTCAAAAATCGCCCAAGACTCGCATTATTACCTCCCCCAATGTCCCTCAGAAACTGCGCCTGCGTGTATGGTTTCGGGGTTCCGTCCTTCTTGCATTGGCCTGGGATGCCGTTCTCGGGCTTGGTGTTGTCTTTTCCGAGGAGGGCGTTGATCTTTTGCCGGATAGTGCTGCAGGTGTCGTAGATGGGGATTTCGCCGGAGGGGAGGTGAGTTGGGAGGGTGATGTCGAGGAAAGAGGAGGGTTTGGTGGATGATGCATCATTCGGGGAGGACTCGGTGACTGGCTTGTCGGTCGTAGACTTGCTAGACTTGGATTTCTTGGTCGCGGGTTCGTCATCGCTCTTTATAGACGCTCTCTTCTTGGCTGGCTTCGCGTGAGCTTCAGGCTCACTGTCCCTGGTCGTAGGTTTATCCTCGTCCTTCACAGAAACCCTCTTGGTTGGCTTCGTCTCAGCTTTGGGCTCTACCTTCTTGGGCGTAGCTATCGTCTCGAGGAAGTTTGTGGCTTTCGAGGTGGCATTGAGGGCTTTGACCGGCTTATCGGCGAGTGCTTTGGGTGCAGAAGGCTTGAAATTGGTGCCTCTAGGTCTATCTCCAGGTTTGATGGCAGGATAGGCCTCGGCGCGAGTTGGGCCTGACTGTGGGGGTTCTGTTTTAGGCATTTTAGATGATTGTAGGTACTCGTAGGCGAAAATAAAAGTGCAATGCAATGCAATGCAAATCTAATTATTGGTTTGCAGATTGCAAATCATGTGAGCAAGCATAAGGAGTCTGTTGTGACTGTTGGACGCGTATAAGTTGTTTATTCTGAGTGTTACGCGTCGGTAGCGGACTATCCGGTTGATATTCGGTCGTTAAGCATCACATGCATGCGATCGAGCCACGTGATTTATATGGGTTTTATCCTAAAACCCCGCCTTTTGCTAGGTCATACCTACCTAGGTACCTCTTAATTTCCACCTACCAGATAGCCTGACTATTTTCCAAATGCCTACCTAGTAGTTATTCTTGATTTATTCTTATAAAATGGTAGTATTATAAGTTTTAAATTATATGTTGGGATTATGGGGATTGGTGTTGGTGGTCCGGCCTCTGTAGTCATGTGACCTCGCGTAGCTCTCATAACCTCGCGTAGCTTAGTCGGCGAAGAGGCAAATCCTCTTCGCCTCCCCACCACCACTACTTTTGGAATGCTAAAAGCAACATCAACCAGAAACCAAGACCAAGTCATACTAGCTAGTACAAAGTGGTCACATATCTGTTACCTGTGATACCAACAGTATACGTATGTTTTATATTTAGATTTTCACCATCAACCTAGGATAATCGGTACTTAAAACTTTACACGGAAAAAGAGCAAGAAAGGAATCCCAAATTCCCAATACGCCCATTAGCTCCTCCGCATCCTTCGTGCTTGCGGTAGCGGCAACCCCGCGATGCATCGCATCGCATCTTACGAAGTATATCTGGGTATACCCCTGAATACTTGAACTTTCAATTAGCCTAGTGCTGGACTATTAAGGGACTTGGTCCTAGACTTGGACCTCAAGGATCAAATTGCTATAACAGGGTCTGGTATAACCGTCGAGGCGTATGTAGGTACTCGCATTTATCTCAAGTCCCTTTTTCCATCGAGTACTATCTCCATCACTTCGCGTTATCTGCTTTCTTGGGATTTCTCATTAATAAGTTGATGTCCCGCGTGGATCTAAAATATCCCCCTCTTTCTTTCTTCTCATTCAATACTATGAAGCTTATTAGCACCCTCGCCGTTCTTTTTGCCTCTTTCACCAGCAGTTATGGATGGTTTTTGGACAAGTCTTGTGCTTCCACGTATAAAAATCTGGTCGTTGATGGTATGAACAATGCGTTTGATCTCGCTCAAGCGGGGTCTGACACATTTGGCATTACACCTTCAGGAAACGGAGCCAAATGGCAGGCACAAAAAGATATCATCTCATATTTATTCGCTGAAACGCTAACAGCTGGCGATATTGATCCTAAGAGACAGAACTGGGGAATTGCCAAGGGGGTATTCACTTCAGTTCTAAAATACAACAAAAACAATCGACCTCAGACACTCCCGTCCAACCCAGCAACTCTAGGCACGGATAGTATTATCGTCTTTTGCGATTTTGGTCGTTTCAAAGAAGATCGAGATTGCAACAATAACAAAAGACCTGGCAAAGCCTGCGATACCAGTATTGGCGTAGTAATAGACATGGGGCCTCTATATCAAGCTTGCAAGGATCCGAAGGGCAATATACCGATTTCAGTAAGTATGCGAACCAAAAGTAGTGAGACAGTTCAAGATGCTGACCTATTAGGCTTACACAGATAACTATTCTACTGCTGGCGTCAACCGTGCTGCGCTGATTCAATTGTGCCCTGGGTGGTTGAATGTGCAACAGAGCCTCAAAGTCAAGAGCTTGAAAGACCAAGGGAGCAAGAACAGTCTTGCTAGGAGTATGTTAAAGATGAAGAGCTTGATGAATAAACCATCTGGTAGCAACGACCCACCCGAGACCAGCGAATTCGACACCCCGATGGATTTGGCTAAATCTTTCGACACCACGATGCTCCACGAGATGACACATGCGATTCCGGGAGCGGGCCTTGTCGATGCAGCCGGAGATGTTTCGTATGGCTGGACGAACTGCGTCGCGATGAGCAACGCCGGAATAGGCATCAAGAACTCTGATAATTATGCCTTGTTTGGCCTTGCCTCAAGGATGATCTCTCCAAATAATGGGGCACCGGCTCAACGACCAATGCAAGATGGATCGATTCAAGTCCTCCCCGTTGCCGCCAAGGCAGGTTCAAAGCGCCATCTTTTTGATCGAGCGGCCAATTTAACCTTTACTCGTGGCCAGAATTCGTCAAGTAGCATTTCGCATCGAAACGCGAGTAGCGGATTCTCATCATTATCAATCTCGTACTCGTCTCGCTCTTCCAGTCCAAGTTCCTCAGGCAAGGTGTCCGTCAATAGCCTTGCTACCTCAAGCGAAAGCTCCTTTAGCCACAGTGTATCGAAAAACGAGACAGTTATTGCCACAGGACCGTCATTAAAATCCCCATCATCCAGACCATTTTCAGGCTCGTCCACATCTTCCTCGCAGTCTTCTTTTAGTACGACAGGACCAAGTATTCCGACCACGTTAATATCAAGAGGGAGCACTCAGAACTTGACTTTCCCACCCTCCAGTATCACATCGCCTCCCTCAACATCAACAACCGAGCCAGTTCTCATTTTGAATTGGGGTACAGTAACACCTACTACTACCTCTGGAGTGTCAAAGGCAACTCATGATTCTCATGGGTGGCCAATCATCCCCTCTCTTCATTGTTGGTTCTGTCCTCCACATGTTGGCACAGATATTGGCTTTGTGATTCCCGGCATCACAGGTCCTGGCATTATACTTCCTCCCCCGCCTGGAGTCGCGCCTCCAGGATTTTCCTCAGATATGCCAACAATTACATTGGATTCGGCTGGAGATCCTACTTATAGTTCAATAGAGCCTGAAAGCTCTAGCGGCTCCAGCGGCTCCAGCAGCTCCAGCAGCTCCAGCAGCTCTTGCTCAACGCAGACGTTTAGTGCCTGTGATACATCTTACTCCGTTTTCACGGCCTCAGGCGAGAGCACAGAATCTACATCTACCATTACACTTTCCTGCTCAAGCGTAACCGGCTGTTCAGTCTCGTCGCTTACCGGATCCTCGACGACAGACACCGCGGACATTACGGCCACGCCCGTTATTGCCTCTGAACCTGCCTTTACAGACTGGTACTACGCACAACAGTCCATTCTCTCGGTGCTTATGGCTGACGATACTGATCCTTACATCACATGGTCCTCCGACGAAGCGACTGCTACGGGTTCTGCGATTCAATCCGCGATGGCCTCGTCCTCTGCTTCACAAGGAGCCTCGCGGTCCGGGCCGCCTACAGCAAACAGTACGGCCACGAGTATACCAAATTCCACAGGATCGACTTCATCGCTACAATTCGCATCTCCCACTGTAACCTCATCCTCCGCCCCTAAAACTACGAGTATAGCCAGTTCCACAGGATCAACTTCATCGCTACAATTCGCGTCTCCCACTGTAACCTCATCCTCCGCCCCTAAAAGCACTAGCAAAACAAAAACTACAGTTCCACCGATAACTTCCTGTACATTAGCTAGTGTAGCTGCTTTTAGTTCGGCTTACCCGTTATTTCCGATTGACATACCAGCCACTATAGAATGTACTTGCAATGACGGTTGGATGGCTGGCATTGGGACATCCGTTGGCTCTGACCAATCAACCACTTATACCTGCCAAGTCACTGGATCCCAGATCGCACCTCCTACAACGTCTTCTAAGGCTGCAGTTCTACCTCCGGCCCCATACCAAACAGGCACCTGTGACCTTCACATTCTCGAAGCATCTCAAGACTCCCATTCTCCCTTATATATCTTCCTTAATATAACCGATGGCGGTGGTAATATGCTTGCTATTCAGAGCACGAAAATCTCATGGGGTGATACCGCTGTAGTGAAGAGCGTTGACTCTAAACTGCCCTACGACATAGATATCGACTTTCTGATATCGACTACTGTTCCCAGCAAGCCGAAGATGATTAAAGGCAGAATGATAGGACCGGGAGCGGCTGCACCAGCACCAGCGACGTGGGAAAAATGGAACCTAACATTGACGGCGGGGCATACGACATGGGATAGTAGAGAGAATGATGAGACACAGCTTCCATATTGTTCAGTTGGTGGCTGGGATAATGGCAATTTCTGGGATTGGGCGGCTAGTTTGCTATCGCTGGGGGTTGATTCGAGTATACCAGTAAGTTAATCCTATGGTATATCTCATCCATATGCTAATTTGAGAATAGAACCGACAATTAGATTGTCATTGGGCATGTTGATGTTTGGTTGATATAATCGATAACATATGAAGTCGGCGGTATAAGCAAAAGGGGCTAGGGTCATAACTCTTCACAACGCTTCCGACTTTACTCTGTACGCATCACCATACGATTATCACCTCTTATGTTAGCGTCAAACTTCTATTCGATCATCCCTGTGACCTGCGCATTCCAACAACAGTGGCCTGGCCGCGTCGGAAGTGAAGTCGATCAGGTTTCGTGGCCTACTATCGCAGCTAGCGGTGGAATTAGAGTGAATTACAGGTAGTAGGACGTCTGATAACCACATAGCAAGTGTTGCGGCGCTTTTACCATAATACAAATCATCAGAGAATTCGCTGCAAGCAGGAGAATTGTCTTGGATACCCAACCAATAATTCCGCAAAAGGTTTTTCTTCAGTTACTCCCCGTATTTCCCTATGTTTACAAACATAACTCGGGACTTGTTTTTGTTATAACCATAGGTTTATAAGTCAATCTTCCTCTGTGCATGTGGAAGTCTGCCTCGTATATACGTATAGCTGAGGCTGCATACTGCGTACTCGAGTACAACAGGGCAAATCTGAAGCTGAAGTGGCGAAGCCCTACACGATTCACAGACCCCATTTGCTGCATTGCACGTCAGCGAACCACACAAATCGGGCTTGGCGAGCTTGAATAGTGTACCACCCAATGGTTTTCTTTCCGTCGTAGCAGTGCATGGGGGATATATTTATAGGATCAAAAGCCTTGACATCGCTGTCGCTAACGCTCTGTAAGTTGAAGCTTGAGCGGACTTTACATGATGCTTTGCCTTTGACGTGCATCCGTACTTGCCAACCAGCACTCTGTCAGTTAGACGTGTGCTTCACGCGTAACATGAATCTTACATTAGAGATGCTCACATGATTGGCCTTCGGACTACCTCTCTGACTTTCATCCTTTCCTGTCCCTTCATTCTCCTTCTCGTTCTCATCTCTCAAACATAGTCATTGATATCCTTCAAT
Source organism: Lachnellula willkommii (assembly GCA_007825375.1). Lineage (NCBI taxonomy): Eukaryota > Fungi > Ascomycota > Leotiomycetes > Helotiales > Lachnaceae > Lachnellula > Lachnellula willkommii. The sequence continues at coordinate 5,698 of QGML01000092.1, read as the reverse complement.
AATGTCTGGATTCGGTCAAAACTACGCACCATGGATGAGATGAATCCTAGTCCCTCTTTGGTTGATTCTTCTTCCCCTGGTACCCATTACAGTCGTCCTCGTCACAATCCTGATCCGCATCACCGAGGCTAGCAACGGAATTCAAATGGAACTGCCCTTTTTCCCTATTACTGGACTGACAAACACCAGACGGGACGTTATTATTCTTATCCTCATCATAACATGTATCGACGTCGTCACATTCAGCCACCGAGACCTGCGTCCCAATTCTACCTCTGGTCAAGCCTTGTAAAGCTTCTCGTGCGGTGCATTGTGATAGCACTTATTGCGTATGCCAAAGCATCGAACACGGAAGGGTTTTATAGCATCTACCTCTATATTTGTATCAGATTCATAGGTATCATAAATCAAGTTTCTCTTTCTTGTGCGTCGTATGAGGACCAGGTTAGACTAATCACCCTCGACTCACCCTCGGCTTAGTCAACTTGCCTTGGGTAACCTGTGCAACGTGAGCAACTCACCCGAGAACCGTGAGCGGATTGCCTGCAATCTTCCGCTTCTGCCTAGTCTTAGTATAATTATGGCTATAATCTTATATATTTTTCAATTAATTACATAATATCCCTATGTTGCTTTTTAGTTACTTTTTACGGTTAATTTTGATAATAATATTTTTTGTATACTATTAGAGTTTAAAGTCTCTGATATAGTATCTAGCTCTTTTAAGTTCAGCTCTTGAAAACCCTCCGAAGCTATATGAGACCCAAGCCTCGTCTTTGATAAAGCCGAGTGCTGGCTACTATAGGCTAACAAGGGAAAGCCTACCCTACTCTAAAGCTTATGAGTTGTGCAATCATAGCCTGGGATAATGAGTCACAACACTCATTGGCTCCACAAGTGTTCAAGTTGTACGATGAGAATTTTATTTGAGAGTTAAATTCAAATAAGATAAATGTCTTCAATCACAGTTCCCCTGCTTCTCAATGCTTCTACCGTCATCCTCGGATCAAACACACTCTCCTTCAAAGTTTTCCGATTCAGAAAATATCTCATCTGCATACTTCCATACTCATTATATTCGAATGAATCCATTTTCCCTCCACTGCTATACACAAACTCATAACTCTCTGGCAACGGGCCAGACCGCGGATCTTCCTGTTTCGCACGTGAATACTGTTGAAAGTATGTTTTTCTACCAGTCTTATCATCCCATTGAAAGCTCCAGCCACTGGGCAATTGCCCTAGGAGTGCTTCACCATTCATATACCCTCTCACAAAACACTGGCCGCCAACCAGTCGATAGTGTCGCTTTTCGGGTAACACTTCTTTAAGGATTAGGGGCTTGCTTTTGCCCAGCGCCACACAGATCTTGTCGCCGGGAAGTACTGATGCTGGACATATTCCCATGTAACCGTTCTTGTCAATAAAGAAGGAACGTCCTTCTATAGTTGCTTGCAGTTTTGTGAAGTAACTTGCAGATAAAGTATCGAGATTTTGCGTGCCAGTTAGGAATTTCTCGAGGGATATCCGACAGAATTCTATAGGGCCCATTCCAGCTAGAAGATAACGTGAAGATCTGCCATGAAATAGTTCCGCTACAACAGTGACTGCAAAGTCCTCCATCTTAATTTCAGAGGGGGAGTCGTTCCAAGCTGACACTTGGTCCTGCCACCTCAAACAGACGAGACGTATCGCCTCTTTGCTGGCATTCAAATGACACGGAGATGTAACGTGAGCGATGTTTCCAATAATGACGCCTTGGATGTGAAGAACTGCAGTCTCCTTAGGATCTTTCCAGTGGCCTTCGCCTCGTGGAACTGTCTCATGGCGGGAAAGGCTAGCAGCATCATAATACACATGCATGAATTCCGGCAGACCCTTGATAGAAGTAGGATTGACAACCCAAGAAGGAGCGTCTGTAGATTCCGCAGAGCAAAGCTGGAGGATATCCAAATCCCCTGTGCCGATACTCAACAGCGTCCACGCTTGACACACAGCCTCGACTGGGGACGAATAGTCCGGCCTCAAATCAAGATTCAAACTCGACTTATCCAAAAAGCTCAAGATGGCAAAAAATCGATCTCTCGGTTCAAAACAATTCAGACTCCTTGTACTCATAAGGATTCCCAATAGCGACCAATTCCTGCCAGGTTTTCTCCACGTGTCAACCAAGTTCGTTAGAGCCACATGATTGAAGGTTTTTGTGACGATACTCTGCGGCTGATTGTCAACAACAGAACGGATCCAAGCTATCGCGCGGTAGAAGGCTTTCCAAGAGAGTTGGGCACTACCAACAACAACCTCTGCTCGGGTCGCCCGATGCGTCTCTTGATAGACCCATAATCTCGTGAACCAGGTCCTCTCAGTAAGGTGAGTTATAGCCGTCCAATCTGCCGCCAATTGCTGCTGCACTTTCGCGCTCTCCTGAATCAAGTAGGTGTCCGGACCAGGTAGACCAGAACTCCACTGCAACCTCAGATTCTGAGGTGCGTCCAGAATATCCTCTTGCTCCTTTATATCTCGTGCAATCAATCCTAGTCTTTGAATCGCAAGGTCACTTTTATCCGCTTCGGGACCTAGCCAAATTATCACAGATTTTGCATGGCGGTATATGATGCCCATTCGAGCGACTTCGACGCCTTTCTCGTCTTTGTCTTTCTGGTTGATGCAAAGAGCGTCAACCCATATCTGGCGCGTTTCCCTCGGAAGACGAAGATTCCGTAGAGCAACTTCGAGGGTTTGTGTGACGGTCAATTCGTGCCATCGATGATGGTCGATCTTGCTCTCATCCCTGGATTCTTGTCGTATTCCCACGCTACCAGCATTTTCGAAGGTTCCCCAAACATATGACAGCGCTTCATACTCCGGTCTCAACGTTTCTGGAAAGGCTTCATGAGAAATCAAGAGCTTGATCGTGTCGTTTCCTGATCCTGGCAATAAACTGATAAGTCTGATGTCTCCGTTGAGTAAAGGTTTATATACGAAGTCATTCATCTTGTCCCGAAAATGATCTCACTTGTTAGGTCTTGGAAAAGTGGGGAGAATGGGATCGTTGTTATTGTACACGGCCAGGCAAGGGGAATGCCCATAGATGTTATCATGTTGTACCACGATGGCAGAACTAGGCTAGGCTCCTTTGGGTGAGCGTAAACGCACGTCGTACCTATATCTTCAGCTTTCACGGCTAAGTAGCTTTTCAATCAACTTTTACTTTGACCTGACATTTTCGACTCCGTAGAAGAAATTCCAGTCATGAAGGCACTTCCCAGCTTGGCCGCAACGCTTGCCCTGTTGCAGGACGAAGAATCCGTTTACCAGTTCTCGGGTGAGGTGAATTTGGTGCTGAAGGAGAGCGTTCAGCGTTGTTATTCTCTGGACAGTCCATCATTCAAGCAAAATCAGGCAACGTATATCACTAGAGTTAGGGTGAAGTCAAGGTGACTAAGTTAATAACGGGCTATGTGCTCAAGATGCTCAAGCCGCGGCGCAGGATAGCTCTGGCATACTCATCCTCAACTCGGGTTAAAGCAGCAGTTGCTTATGTGCGGAGAATAAAACGGAGCCAGTGAAAGAGAAAATTAATCTTGAGTCTAAGGGTATTGTACTATAAGTTATTTCTACAGCTTGGTTTACATATCAGCTTTCTAAAGCTCCCTAATGCCTCTCTTGTCTTGTCGCTCGTATACGCTATATACGTTTTTCGAAAAGCTAATAAAAGGTGTAAACGTGTGAAGGGACTTGTTGACGAGTACATGTCTAGCGAGTTGACGGATATGGGGAAGAAGAAGCCGTATCGCTAGCTTCGGCATTGGTGGCCTTATCGTGTATATGCGACACCTAAGTGAAGATGTGAAAAGGTTTCTAGCCAAGCTCCTGGTGAGAGCTGATATTAGTTCTAGGCTTCAAACGTGCCATTTCTCAACCTAATCCCCATTGCAGTAGGAAAACCAATCAGGTTTTGAATGCTATAAAAGTGACTTGGTTTACTAAGTAGTACTATGCAGCAGAATCGATCCAGGGGTGCAGAAAGGGGAAAGCAAAGTATATATACAAAATCAATACCCGCAACACTAACTCGAAAGCGGCAATAATTTACATTATTCCAGATGTCGTGGGATATTACAAGTCGAGAACAAGTGCCGCTTTTCTTTTGTCTAGCACTGATCTTTAAGATCATAATGAAACGTTTCAAGGCCTTATAATTAGCGGGCGTTTTAAAGAGAAGACCACAAAATACTATAGGAATTATCCGACTTAAAAACTATCTCCTCTAGAATACCTAGTCATTCCACCTTCCAACTATTTATCGAGGCCTTGCTGGAGGCTGCTATATGACTGTTTTTATCCCATAACAAAACTAGTCATTTAGACATTAAGTGTAACTTGACTTTGGCCTGCGGTTCGGACTTGGAGATGAAGCTTAGGGAGAATAACTTGAGCGAAGGTTTTTATAGAAGCGCACAATAAAAGGATCCATGTAAGGACCCCCTCTATATCCACTTATACATCCATCTATTCTCTCTAACTTATATAATATTCTATATTTCTTAGGTTTCTGCGTAACTTTACTCTCAAACCAATAAGTAAACTTACCCTGCTCATCTCTTTAACAGACGCGATTTAAGAGAGATTTACAAGCACCAGCCGAGTTTTTATGAGCCTCACCTAAAAACCCTTCTTTCACTAAAAATATCCCACCCCAAGAAAAAGCCCAAACCCTACATCTCAAAGCCGAAATTTATAAATCACACACAGACATGAATCGCAACCCGACTTCACCCACCCAGCCCGCCCCCTTATCCTCATCTCCCCGGCCTCGCCTCGCTACCTACTCCCCTAAATAACCACGCCCTACCCGCCTTACCCGCCCCAAACTCGGAGAACTTTCCCTCCTCTCGCCGATCTAATCCCAAACCGAACCGAGCATACGCCGTACCCCTCCCCTCCCTCATCCTACCTACTTACACATCCCGCTCCTGGCACCGCTCGCATAGCACCCCATTTTTATAGTGACCTCACCTCACTCCGTATTTTAAGGTTGATGCCATACATACTGTATATCCGTACGCAACGCCCGCCAAACTTCCTTTCTTTGTTTTTAACTTCACGGCCCCATCCCCATCCCTATCCTATGCCATCCCATCCATCACAACTCGATGCAAAAACCCCGATGCAAAAATCCAATCTCATGATCTATCCCCATTCATCACACGCCTACCCACGGACCAAACCCACTTTTCTACTCACACGCTCACATAAAGTACGAACCCCATATTAAAACGTACTCGAGTTTTTATGGTACTCTGTCCCATATATACCCCATATATACATCCACTCACTTTCCCCTCCTTCGCCCTATCCTCCCCGGATTTCAAACTCAAACCTCAAAGCCCAAAACCCAAAACTCAAAATCAAAATACGAGTAATCAATCAACCAACCGAACCGGAATTGTTTACTAAAGAAAATCAAGATTACTCAACACCACAATACACACGCACACGCCTACGCTACGTCTTGACATCGATCGTCACTATTGCATGCATACTCCGTAATCCGGGGAAACATCACACCACACCACACCACACCAACCTCGCTTCCTTCCTCATAACAATTCATCCATTCATCATCAATTTGCATACTTCATTTATACCATTTACTATATATCCATCCATCCATCCATCCATCCATCCATCCATC
>QGML01000091.1:0-28794 GCA_007825375.1 Lachnellula willkommii | reverse complement strand
CTTTTCGATAGTTTGGGATGCCTTTAGTACATTTGCTGTGGGAATCTGCCCTACATGTGGGGGTGAAATCGGTGTGAAATAAGTCGCGGGTGAAGGCACAGGGGGAACGTGAAATTTATTATCGACGCAATGGGGACAGAACCAAAATGTTGGTAGGTTGTCCGGATCTGGTGACGGGGTCATGCATTCAGCATGATAGCAGTTTTCGCAGGTTTGGCACCCGAACAATTCCAATGTACCTCCACACACGAAGCAGAAATCATCATGCTTGCCTAAATATTCGGTCAGCACTGAATTATGCATACATTTAACCAAAAGGCTATGTATACGCACCGTCGAAGAAGTTTTCACCACCTCTCCACTGTGTTTCTTCCATATCTTTCTCGAATCGGAACATTTGCAATGAAACCCCACTGTGGTTGTCGGTGAGTTCCCGAGTGAAGCCATTAGGGACCCGGAGAAAATACTCAGTATTTGCCTCAATGCCTGCGGGGTCCTTATAGATATTTGGTGTTGTCTAAGTGTAGATCAGTCATTTCATACTTATTTCTGTTGTCAAAAGCCATCCACCTACATTTCCCGCCATAATACGGCCGGCAACAGGAAGAGTTTCCGGAATTAGTAGGAATGTTTCGTGGAACCAGCCACTTTCTAGCTATAAGTCTTGAGACCACCTTAGATGGACGTCGTTCAGAATGCTTTATTTCTTTATATGTAAAAGGTTGACGTCTTCAATCGTATGCTAGCGATAATGGCTAATATTATAGTCGGAAAGAAGGGATGAGATGTCATCACGGCCCAATCGGGAAAGTGGGGAGATCTGCAAAAGCTTCCTTGATTCTCTCCACCAGCTCTAGCTTGGTCTGCTTACGTGAGAAATAAATGCAAAAAGCTTATGCAATCACAACCTTCCCAACTCCTGCCCCTTTTCCTCTTTCCTGGTGCGCCTCTGCGGTACTGTTACAAACAGTCTTCCGCTCTTCAAAAATCCAACCTCTGCTTCCCCTCGGGTTTGTCGCTGCAGATGGATTACTCGAATACAGCAAAGTGCCCACGTCGTCGTAATGTGCGACATCTCCGCAATATCTGAGGGCCGTGTTGGCTTCTCAGCAGGATGCAGTTTCGACTCTGAACAAGGCAGATGGCCTGTTATTTATTATTACATTACTCCCGCGCGGCTTGATTCCTCAAAGCGCTTTCGCCTTTCTTTCCATGCTTTCGAAGCTCGTCGGAAATCCACTGATGGGAATTGGTACCTGTGCCGCAAGAGACTTCATTGAAGGAGGTGAGCGTCGAAGTGTAACGCCAAGAACCTGTTGGGCCCCGCGGCTCTCAATTGTGCTGATAGTGTAAGGAACGCGAAGCCATTCTTTTTGATTCCTAACCTTCAGCCGGAGTTGGTCCGGCAAAGCTACTTTTGTCCAGTAACTTAATTCCGTCAGGTCTTGGTCAGTTCTGATCTCTTTATACCAGAAGCTATCAATAAGGTCAACCAGCATTCTGAGCGGGGGAGAATCCCTCGCCAGCCGACATCGGATAGATCCCGGGAGATAAGCTCGGTCTCTTGATGGGATTGTGGAGGGAGAACTTTTGGTTGGTTCGAAGAAGAGCAGACTTGCGGTCAGGGTGTTTGCGAGTGCATTTATCTCGGATGCAAAGACCGGGTCTCGAACTTGCGCTGCAATGTCTTTGTCTATATCTTTCATACGCTTGTAGTTATCCAACGCAACGTAACTTCCCTCGATGATGGCATTCAGTCTGTGTACCTTTCTTTGCAGATATCTGTCTCCCGCGTGTAAAGCTTGGAAGTCCAGCCACTTACGTTGGCAATCGAGATTGTTGTGGAAGGATGTAACCACGGCCTCAAAACCTCCAATCTTGAGCATCGAAGGAATTTTGATCTCTCGTTCCTGCCTTCCGGTTCCCACACTCAGCAGAATATCTAATGGGGGCTTTCTCCCGTCAGGGGTCTGCCATACCCTCGCTATTTCCTCCAGGGTATACTGGACTGGAAAATTAGCGTGGAGGGCACCATCGTAGTAGTTTTTCTTGGTTTCAGGCTTTTCGAACTTTTTGAAATAAAAGGGAGCAGCGGCTGTAGCCAATCCTGCCTCCCAGATCTTCATCTCGTTACTTTTATCATCTTCGCGTTCGAAATCCAGATCATCGTTGGCCGTTGGTCTGTTATAATTCGCTATCAAGCACCTATCAGCGCCGTTATCTTTCGCTGAAGTTACAGCTACTCTGGCTCCCCGATTTCGGGCCGAGAACAGATTATTGTCTGACCCAAAGATACGTTGGAGCCCGTCTTTTAACGGTCTCGTCGCATATTTGCTCTCCCAAATCCGCAATGCCATAAAAGCCTTAGACGTTAGTTTGAAGGGGTCTAATGCCGCGACCAAGGCCCCTCCTTTCCCTGTTTTAAACGTTTTAGTTGCCAAGTCGAGGAATTCGCCCTTCAGAGCACCGATCGAGCGATCCTTTTGGCTCGATTCATCATTCGGAAGAATCGCAAGTCCTAGTGCAATGATTCCACCGGTACTTGTACCAACGATAATATCGAAGCATTCTTGGAGCGGGAGATCTAGGTCAATTGCAGCGTCGAGATGTTCAAGCAAAGCAAGCTCGACAATACCTCGAATACCTCCGCCGTCCAAAGTAAGAGCCCTTATGCCGGCGCACGTGGGCTGTAAGCGGAAAAGCCGTCCGCTATCTTGCCAGGATGTTCGGCAAAGAATACAGCTATCAACAACCCAGCCGTACTCATAGTAGGCGCTGGGTTTCCCTAGTTCCTGGACGCATTTGACGCATAAGCAATGCCCGCATGAAAGCACGTGGTCAGGAACTGCCTGAAGACATGTCAAACATGTTTTGTTGCTAAAAATACCCTTCCAATATTGCTTGTATTCCAGTAAGACATTTTCTCGTACCCGCCGTACCTCGTCAGGCTTTGGTGTGATAAACCCGCCTTGTGAATTCGTACAGAGCTCACCGTACTGGTGAACAAAGAACTGGCGAATCTCTAGAAGCATTTGATACCCAAGTTTCTGTGTTTCTTCAAAGCCACCTGGAGCTCTGTTCCCAATTTCATCACAATGTTCGTAGTCGTGTGCTGCTCGTCTCTTGATGCACAAGCCGCCACCTGAAACTTTGAAGCGAAATTCGCACTTTTGATCTTTCTCTTTATATTTCTGGATTCCCTCTTTGCACCAAGATTCAAGGTCTCGACTGAAGATTTCGTTGGGTTCGTGCAGCACTAAAAAGTTGTCAGCAGGTTAGTCATTTCCAAGAATAGAAAAATTACCTGTTCCAAAATGTCTCAGTGCCCAAACTATGAGGCTAGCGCCAATTATCTTCGGAAGTCCAGCTCGAGGAAAGTCGCTCGTGGAATGGATATGTCGTATGAAGTTGCAGATATGGTCTGATACCGAAACCGGATTTGGATTGTCACTGCGAGCAGCCTGGTAGAAATCGAAGGGCCCATCCGAGGTTCGAAAATGCTCGAATGCACGGGTGAGAATGTGTGAAAGCATCGGGACATTATACTGTTGCCAGTTTCGCGACCTGAGTTCTTGACTTCTCTGTGATGCAGCGACAATCTGGTGTCGCAAATATTGATACTGGTCATAAACCTCATGTGTGGGCGCCTTTCCAGTGTCAGGGATGTTACAGACTCGTACCTCTGAGAAAAACTTCGCAAAGAGGTCATCGTTGGTATGAATCTTGTGGCCACTCATAGTTTGCTTCCTATTGAAATCATTCCTGAACTTCTGTAGAAGCGCAGAATCTTCCCAAAGATCACTCAAGTTGCCGAAAAGGCTTTCCCAGAGAATCTTGGGGTCATAAAACCTCTCGTGATGGAAATGGGCCATGTTGCGCACAATGAGTAGGGTTTTTTGAGCTAAGTGATTGACAGAACGGTAAACCGCAGAGGCGGCCCACTCAAGCAGCCTCTGCATAGTTGGAAGAAACTCTGTGTCATCTCTCATAACCAAGACCACGACGTCGCTAACTGTGTACAGAAATCTTGCATAGAAAAGGTCCACGCCGTCTTTTCCAGCTTTCCCATAACTTTGAGCAGTAATGGGCGAATCCAAAAGCAAGCTAGCTCGACCACTTCTTTCGTCTATCCGTTCCGCATTAGCAGTTGCAAAACCGGCTTTAAAGCCTTCACAGTCGGCAAATAGAATTGGGGTATCGCGAGGCCGGTATCGATTGCTAGATGTCTGGGACGACACGGACGCGGCAACGTCTCGATATAAGTGTACTCCGAAGCTTGTTGGATCCGTCATCTGGGAAAGACTGGCTGATCTTGACACTGGCCCATATGCTTTTTGCTTCAATGTTCGCCGCAGTCCGTTGATTTTATCTTCCAGCTGAGCATCTCCCACTTTGTACTCTGTCCCAGAAGGGTCGACCTCACCCATCAGTATCATCGCTCTCACAAGTGTTGATTTGCCTATCCCCGTGTCCCCGATAAAGGAAACAAACCCAGGAAACTGGCTTGAGCTGTACTCGTTGGGCAAGATGCCAGGGTTACATAATTGACGAAACCTATCGGAGACTTTCAACCACGGCGTTCCGCCCTCTCTCTTGATTGTAAACCATTGCGAAACGCGGTCTTGCTCGTGTAACTTTGCTTCCGCTTCAGCGTCTGGCTCCGAGTATGTGACAGCTTCTACGTAAAGTTGTCGTAGAGGGTCTACTGGCAAGTGAGGCCCCTCCGAGTCTTCTTCTAGTGGTAGATGGCGATCCCAGCAAGTGGCGTGCTGGTGACCCTCTCGACATGGCTTGCTGAAATCTGAAGTACGGCAGAAACGGCAATTGCGAATACAGCGACGTTTTTTACTTCCGATTCCACAGATCGTACATTGGCGGAGATCATGGATCTTGACGTTGGTATCTTTGCAGAGGCAACAAGTGGAATGGATTGGGATTTCCTGGGTGGATGACCCAGCGTTAGTGGTATTTGATGAATGTGCTTGAGAGTACCAACCATTGCGTGTATAACCTGGAGGAAAAACAGCCAACAGAAAGTTACTTGTGGTAGAAGCGGGTGTCTGGCGGCACAGATTTGTAATGTCTCAGGCCGGGTTGGACATTATAAGTTCGGTGTAACGGTTGATAGGTTACGAGCTTTCAGTACCGAAGGAAGGATGTTAACCATTATTTTCCTTTCGTATATGAAAAAGCATCAAGATGAGCTCTATCGGTACTTGGTGTTGATAAATTCATGCATGTTTCGGTGGATCTGGAGGGGCGCAATCAATAATGCACCTCCACATAGCCTACCTGAATACTGGGCGTCTTGGCTTGCAGCTTCAAGCCTTCTAAGGCAAAGCGGCACAGTGTTCAGCTAGAGGCAGCAGCGTCTCACTCTGTCACACGGGGGGGCTGAATACCGCCAGCCTTGCATGGGACAGCCTCACATCCCCTGTACTTTTCTCGACTTCCAGTTTCAGCCTAGTAGCCCAGAGAGCCTTACGGCGTACGGGACTTCTCTACTATTTGTTTAAGCTTCATAAGATGCGAATATGCAAAAGTTCCTGTTCTACACTTCCCCTCACCAAACATCGATTTGCTTAACAGATTTGAGATCTTAAATACAAGAACTTTGAAGATGAATGAAGCCTTCGAGCTTAACCAGAAGCATCGCAACGATCCCCGGCCTCCTCCAACACCACCAGATACCTCTCCACCGCGTATTTCAGCAGCGACAGATTACAATGACGAGCTTCCCGAAACAGAGCTCAAGTACGTCTTCTTTGATTAATATTTCAACTTAGAGAATGCTAATGCTAATAATGTTATCAGAAAGGTCCTCACAGAACGCCATGTCAACATGATTGCATTCTCGGCGTGTATCGGTACCGGTCTATTTCTGCAATCAGGAAAGGTGATTTTCCTCGCAGGGCCCGGGCTTGCAGTCATCGCGTACCTTCTTTCTGGGTCCATCATATGGTCGGTTGTGAGTTCCCTTGGGGAAATGGCGGCGCTTTTTCCTATTCAAGGCGGGATCTTCGTTTTTCCTACGAGGTTTTTGGATGAGGGCGTTGGGTACGCTGTTGGTTGGATGACTTGGTATTTGTTTCAAGTACATTTCGAAACCCTCGATGTTGAACTAATTTGTAGGCAGGTTTTCATGGGTTGTCATACTTTCAACTGAAGTGCTGGCTGTAGCTGAGCTTTGGCAGTTTCAGTTCAAACAGGACTATCTCAATGATGTTGGTTATACGGACCCTAGTGGAAGCTCTTCTCTGGGGTTTACAGTTGGGATTAGTAAGTGATTATTTTCTTAAGAAAGAACTTTCTTCTTGAATTATAGTTTTTCAGGAGTGTTCCCTCTAATCCACTTCACATGTGCTTGAGGAAACCATACTGACCTTACATACTTCACGATTAGACACGAGCCCAGCAGTTTGGGTGTTAATTTGGCTAATAATTATTTTCCTTGTTAATTGGTAGGCTTATTACTATATAACTTGTTTAACTGCTCTTGAGTTTTAAATATACTAACTCGTTGCGACAGTCTTCCAGTCCTTTGGTATGGACGACTTGAGTATATTTTTGGCTGCATCAAGATGTTTTTCTTGTCAGGCTTGATTCTATTCAATGTTGTTGTTAGTACATTGCAACGAGTCCCTCACTCAAAAGGAGGAACCTGGACTTATGACGATCCTTACAGCTTCAGTTCTAAGAACATCACTGTTCGAGTTGACAGCCAGGGAAATGACCTCGTTGTTGTGAAAGGGAATGCCGGGACATTTTTGGCAATGTGGACCGCCATGACTACCATTGTGTTTTCAATGATCGGTTTCGAAACAGTATCAATCACTGCTGCCGAATGTGCTCCTTTAAGATCGACTGAAGCCATCAAGATGGGAACGCGCAAGATCTGTATCAGAGTATTCACTCTCTATACTCTCTGTGTCTTAGTAGTTGGTTTCAATGTTCCATATACGGATACAAGCTTGAGGGAACTTGCCATCAACTCATTTGGGCAGGGTCAGAACTCAATATACATTCTAGCTGCTGTCCGAAACAATATCCATGGCTGGCCCAATTTCTTCTGTGGATTCTTCATGTTCTGCGCCACTTCTTCTGGGATAAACTCTCTGTATCTCTCATCTCGGATACTCCACGCCCTAGCGAGTATTCGAGAAGTATGGCCGGAAAATAGCTTATGCCAGGGTATACGGGCCAGGATCGAAAGGACGACCTGGGGTGTACCCCATGGTGCGGTTTTTGTCAGCTGGCTGTTCGGCCTGTTAGCCTTTCTCTGCACGAAGCAAGAGCCAACTATTGTAAGTTGGGTTCATAGCTAACTGTTCCATTTCCAAGTACTCACTTCATATAGCAACTAGGAAGACTATCTACCAACTCTGTTGTATCCATGTTGATCGTCTATGGTATTATCTGCGTTACATATCTTCGATTCTATATTTGGTAAGCCAAAGCCCTCCTCATTAGCGGTTAGTAAATCTAACCAAATTTAGCATCGAGAAAGCAGCTACGGGGCAGATCCAAAGTCTCAATCATACAGCTCAAAATCTCTCGGCGTATAATCGACAAAATAGACATTATCCCTTCAAATCCAGAGGCCAATGGTTGAAAGCCTGCTATGGCATTCTAGGCTGTTGCTTACTAGCATTTTTCAACGGCTGGAGATCATTTGTCACACCTTTCAGCGCAGCAGACTTTGTTGCCTCCTATATCAGTGTAAGTGCCGACCCTTGCCCCTTTCGAATTCTCAAGGTCATCAGACTAAAATTCAAATGTAGATACCGGTGTTTTGTTTGATTGTTGTCGCATATCATGTGAAGCTCGATGGCTGGAACCCAAGAGAATGGAGAGTTAGAAATTCTCGGGAGCTGCTGCAACCACCCCCGGAAGTTGTGTCACTTGAAGATAGAGTTGGAAGTTTGCGTTTGGCGAATAGCAACACGTTGTTCGCCCGCGAGAATTCCCTCCCTGTTCTGAAATGGATATGGGCTTGGCTGAAGTAGTTTTTCAACAGCATTCTTTCTAGCCTGAACTTGGAGCTATCAGATGTATTGTTTTGAACCGTTTGTATAACATTAGATTGGCATTTGTAGATTACGTTCTTGAATTTAATTGCCTAACAGAACCCACCTGTTTAAACATATTGAAGGTAAAGTCTCCTGTGCCACCACACTGCCTTATCGACCTCAATGGACTGTCTGACATTATCCAGCCCGGGCTGATTGTGATGTTACATCATCGCTCAAGACCCCAGAGTCATTGGAATCTATAGCACTCAAACTGGTGAGTGTGAGAGTACGCTGTTGTGGATTGAAGGTGGGCTAGATTGTAAGAGGTGTGGCAGGAGCTGTCTAAATACTAGGTGGAGGCCTAAGGCCCCATAGTGAGATTCGCCGAGCCTCCAAGGCATTATCAGCAAGTGTTACCTAGCAGGGCGAATGACGAACTGATGCCCCGTGTGGGTAGTATTAGGCTAATATTGACACTGCAGCCTTTGGAAATGCAGGACTCGGTGTCCCATTCCAGCTGCATGCAGGACTATCGGAAGCAGAGCAACAAAACTTACGCCCAATCATTTATAAGTGAGGCTTCAAAAGTAATATATACCAAGCCACCTTAGTTAAAAATATCTAGGCTAGTCGCATACTTTCAGCTCACAGGAGAGGCTAGCTGAATCTATAGTGGTAAGACTTCAGACAACAGAAAGCCGCATAAAAATACCAGTAAGAATAAATAAGCAACTGTAGATTTGAGATGTATTGGTTTTAAAGAAGATCACATGGGGCCCCTGGAACGCGTGTCGTGACGCAGAGTAATGCGATCAAAGTCTGTGGCGATTACTACCTAGAACCATCCTGCGGCGGATGCTCCAGGCTTACGTAGGGCTGGAACTTACTATACCAGTTTCAGAACGCATGGCGCAGAGTAATATGATCCAAGTCTGTGGCAACACCTGTTCAGCCCAGCCTCGTTGCAACAACCCTCACACAGCGAAGGGACGAGGCGAGGCAACGTATCGATGTGACGCAAACCCAGCGCACAAGATTGAGAGGAATTTACATCCTGAGATAGTTGGTAAATGAAGGAAATCGAACGAGATCATGACGCACATGGGCCTGCCTCAAGTCTGGAAGCACCTACACCATCGAACTGATAATACTCACCTACTTCATGAAATCCTAGGCCAGTATGCCCTATCAGCATTCGAGAAGCCCACAGCATCTGTCCAGGACCATACTGTTAATTTGCTCGTACACTTGAGGGTCATCTTTGACATCCAACGCACCTATCTGCAAACCCGTTTCCCCTCCGAGGTCTCTCAATCGTCTCTAATCCCAGCGCATGAACTCTTTGCATCTATACGTTATCTCGATCGAATTCGATCCGAGAACTACGGGAAAATTAGTAATAGCGACCCAGAAAGTCTTGAACAGCGGTGCTTCGCAGCTAGGAGTTTGTTATCAGGTCTGCGGGCACTCGTGCAATGGGATACCGCATTTCCTATAGATAACATCAATGAACTTCACGAAAGCGTTGACAGTTGGGCCTGGAAAGCTAAAGATAACACTTTAGAGGTATTTATTCTAGAGAAATGCATTTCTCTGCTAAAATACATCTCGCAAAACTCATATCAAGCTGAAAAGGTTCAAATGCGAAAATTTTCCAGCGGTGGACAGGTACACCTCAATTTCAATAGTCCAGGTCATAGCTAAGTGTTCACAGTTTGGTGATCTACGGAAAAGAGCGAAGGAGAATTTTCTGCGAGGACTGAATCAGCTACGCAAAGGCGACGAGAAGGCTTTTTGGGCGTTGTTTGACCTATTGTGGGCTGCAGAAACAGAATTCCTGGAGACATCAATTGAACCGCTGTCAGACACGGGCGCCAAGAACTCTCACCACCAAGTTGATCAACTGTGCGAACTTTTGGACGATTCAAACGAAGCAGAACTCTGCTTGAAGAAAGTTGCGCTGGAATGGTGCGATGATGATGCTGTTCTTTATGCACAATCCGATCGCCGGAAGGTATTGCATGCTCAAATCTGGCACTCTGGAGAAAGGGCTAATAGTTCATATCTAGTCTAGTAACACGACTGAGAAGATCATATCAACTCGACAATCCATCAAAGACTTTGGACTTTTCCTAGAGCGCCGCCAATCAAGGATCCTGGACATGCCATCTAAGGTCACCCACTTAGGTTCTGAGCTAGAAGATGGTCTCAAAAGTTGGTATTACGATGCTTCGAACCTTGCCGACCTTGAATCGTTATACAATGAAGCACAGAGAATCGGGAGCCTCGATGGGTTTCGAACAGAGATATCCTGCGCCTATATTTTGAATTGCCCGCAACTGCACGTTGTACCGTGGTTCTGTCTGAAGTCTTTAATGAGTGGCGATGAGAACAGGGTAACTGACATCCGTGGTCTCGCTTTTGTCTTTAGCCTAAAATCAGAGCAGTTTACCAATACAAAGCTAACAGAGATTTCTTTAGTGCATCGGAGAAGAGCCAAAATTCGTTGAATTCCAAACAGCGGTACGGTGTCCTCAGTGTAAAGTTGCCAGATATCTCAGGTCTGCTCGAAAGATAGAACCCGTCCACCGCATATCAAACCTATTGGAGGAACAAGTACGAAAGGCTCAACTTACAATAGATGATTCAATACCAAACAATGCAGAGGGGTCCCTCCCGCCGTCGCCGTCAACCTTTTCACCTCAAGCACCATCCAGCCCACCATCATCAGAAGCCAAACGACGATCATTCGGCAGCCTTACAGATAGCTCGAGACAAGCATCCTCTAGCACCGAAGGGAGCATACGGATGGTCAAACCGCGGAACAAAAGTTGGAGACCCGATAGTTGGAGACTCAGATTTTCTCCTCGCCTAAATTTGACAGCAAGGAAATCCCTACCTGATATATCTCCGATCTTGCCTCAAGGGGCTGAAGATACCATACTATCTCATAGCTTCTCAGCAGATAGTAAGGATATAATACTTTGGGATAAGGAAGAGGGGAAAATCTTCGCATCAACAATTCCCAATCCCCGACCAACCGAGACCGCGGAGGTATGGGAGTGGCGAAAATACGATTTTCCAGGTGTAAGATTGGCTACCAGTGCTGAAAGAAGAGTCGTGGGAGTCTCCGAAGTATTCTCTTAAGCCCAATGACAACTGTGCAAGAGGGCTAATTGTTCATTCTAAGACCTCAAGGCTTTCAGTCTTCTCGGAACCTGACACCGCCGCCATACTGGACATACAATTGAAAGAAAGTAGTGCAGTGAGGAGTCTAGCAATTTCGAGCCAAGGTGAATCGGTTGCCGTTGGATTCGATCATTGCTTCCTTGTTTACGATATTGGTGCTGGAAACAAAGCACCTCCCACAATACGAGAACCTCTAGATACAAATTCAAAGTCACACTTCAACAGTCAAAGACTCAACTTCAGCCGCGATGGAACGAAACTGATTGTAGCAACTCGCAAAACACAGAATCTCGAGGGAAGTGTCGAGTTGAACTTCCATGATGAACTGGATTCTACAAACAATTGGCGAAGGCTATTGGAGCGAGCATCACTTGTAAGTATCTCCGCCAATTTGTCCGCTAAAAGCAGAACTAATCTTATCCAAAAGCCCAACAATGACTTGGGCCTCTCTGCAGTGTTCTTTGACAACCACGTGAAACGTGCAATCGTCGCCGGGTTCATTAGCAAACCATACCGTGTGGTTCACTCTAGGCTCAGTGGGGAAGTTTGGAGCACGAGCAGAGGCCCCAACTCAGACCACAGGTTTCAAGCCGCAGCACAGTCTCCCACAGGATCCAAGTTCACTTTCGTCAACGCTGGCGGTTATCTTTCTCGGCTTGATATGAGGCAAAAGCAACCTGCCCTTCAAGATCTTGGCATTCGACTCGACGCAAAAGACCCTCCTAGGTCGGCGGATGACTTTATCTCTGTGGCAATGCCCGACGACAAAGTTACATATGCTTTTTGGATCGAGAAGAGAATGGGGGTATTGAATACTGTCCACGAAGGAGGTAAAAAACCAACAAGGCGACAAATTCTTCTTCCGGACACTCATTTTGCGGAACCCTCTTCAGAACAATAATTGCTCACCGTCACTCCTAACGAAACCTGTTCAAAGTATCACAAAAGATTATGTTTTCCCAAGTATAGACAATGTTATGAGTAGCTTCGTTGATAATACTTCATCAATGGCTTCCATTCTCTGATTTCCTTGTAATGTAAATCCATCATATTCTAATCCCTCCTCATTTATTAATATTTCTGTGACAGCAAATTCAGACGAGGAAATTGCGACGCGCATATTGCTTCCCGCTCACCCCTCTCCCAAAAAGTGAAGGAACTAGACGATGGGGCATTTGGAGCCTTCCCGAAGGAGAGCAGTAGTGTGACTCTTCACGCGTTCAGTTGGCTGTCGATGCATGAGACGAGAACGAAAAAAATCGGGATAAACGATATCCATCATCAGCTAGGAATGAAGGCAGGAATGAAGGGTGCTTTGGGTAAGCCTATTTCCATGTGTTTAAGAGGATGCAGGGTTGATTATTGTAGGGATGTATACCCAGCTCGAGATGCTTACAAAAAATTCAGGCTGAGGATGACTGGGTTCAGACCGTTCGTGAATGCTAGTAATGGCTATTCCCCTCCGGCGCCAGATATCTACCAACATTTACTTCAACGCTAGGCTCATTACCAAACTTGTCACCGCACCGCGGGTAAAAGACATCAAAGACGCACGAAAGAGTGACGGGTTGAGCGGGGCACTTTCAAACTTCAAGCCTGATGGGAAGGATGCGACATATACTGCCGTCAACTCCAGAATGCTACTTCCGGATTGCCATTCCGGATAACTTCGTTTACTAGGGTGCTATCTCTGATCGCAGCACTTTAGATGGGGATCCAGACAAAGTTGAAGGCATGGCTAGAGGGGAGAAAGATGGTCTCATTGAGTTTAGCAGAGGGGAAGCATGCCCAAGAAGTGGTAAATGGCATTGAATCTTCCTCGTCCATAATCCTGATCTTCAGGTCTTGTAGAAAGCTCAGTACTCCGTACGAGAACGAGCTTCCGGTCGATATCAGGCAGATTCTTCAAGAGAATTTGGACTCTAGCATAGTATATATTGGGAAGTGGTTAAAAGTTCAACCGTGGCGCTGTTGTCGTGAGTGGGAATATTATTTGCCCGATGCATCACGGAGGAGCCAATCAGTTTTTCGAGGCGGTGGGGTATGTATCCCCTGTCCAGTTCATATTCAAGTTTGCAGAAGGAGATGGAGAAGCTCTATACTACAGGAACTTCTTGGTATTTGGAAGTGAGGATAAAGGGTCAGGTCATGCGATGTGCGGCGAATAGATGATAAACATCCAATGAATTTTGTCTAAAATAGCAAAGGCAAAAAGTTTAGCCTAGTCCCCCAAGATCTGCGAGATTATTTGTGCATGTGTAGATAACATTAATGTCCCTCCCTTCTTTCTCGATTGTCCTCCTTCCACTCCTCAAGCGACGGCTTCTCAAAGACCCTAGAAAACCAAGGATGATGCAACAGCTGTGCCGCAGTTGGACGTTTCTCAACCTCGTAGACCAAGATCCTACTAATAAGATCGTTGAATATCTCCAACTCCTCATCTGACATGGTTGCTTCCTGGAGTTCCCCCTCGACATGCCACAGTCTCCATGTAGCATAAAACACTAAATAGTTCCAGAGCTTCGAAAGCCCCTTTGAGTTATTGATCTTGAACGAATAGTCATATTCGATGCGAGATGTAATGCGGACTGTCTTTGTGGCTTCCCAAAGTCTTCCTTTCACGCGGAACGGCTCGTCCTCCTCCTCATTCGGCGGGTCGGCTAAACCTTGCTCCAGCCATTCTTCACTCAACATCTTTTCGGGGAAGGGACCCATGGTATGCTTCATGGAAGAAAGTGCCTCTCCGTCCCAATTTGACCAGCACTCAATAAGTGAACCAAAGCCCCGTATCTTGAAGATCACTGACGCGAGTGCCCATACATCTACTTCTTTGCTTATGGTGTTGTGGAGAATGAGTTCAGGCGAACGATAAGCTGCCGGAATACCAAGATCGAGTGGTGGAGCGTCGAACCTGAACGAGGATCCAAAATCGGCGATTTTGATGTTGCCTGTTCGATAAGGAAACAGAGTATGAGGGTGCACGGAGCAGACAACGTAGGTGGGCGCTGAAGGTGTAAGGGGTTCCCCCGAGCACATTTCCATGGGAAGCGCATACGGTTCTCCAATAATTTCATAAATCTGTTCGACAGAGAGATGGTCGAGGCTAGTAATGTCAAAGAGAATGTTATTGGCAGTCAAGTCGCCATGAACAACCTCTACGCCGGGAGAGTGTAGGAAAGCGACCGCTTGGGTGATTTGAAGCGTGCTTCTCTGACATTCCTCAAGACCCAAAGCAACTCCGCCAATGGTTTCTGAGGAGTATCCAGCTATGCTAGGCCCGGAAAGAGGGAAAACATTGCACAAATGTCTGCCATTCGGGCCTTCGACCTCGAAATTCTCCAAGGGCAAAGAAAAGACGGAGCTGAGCGGGTGGCCTCGAGTCTTCTCTTTGATATGTTCTAGAATTTCGGCGGTTTTCGTCTCATCTTTGAAGGAATCGGCAAGGCTGATTTTGATAGCGACATATTTCTCGAGGACATTGTCTCGAGACAACCAAACAGTCGACAACCCGCCATACCCAAGCTTGTGGACAATGGTGTATCTTCCACCCTTCAATTCATCTCTGATGTGCACAGGGTGGAAGCCTCCAGGCTTGTATTCTTCAATCCTCTCCATGCTATCAATCATTTCGCTGTAGGTGGTGCGGTACTGCTGACCCTCCGAACGAATCCCATCAACATTCTCAACAAGGAAAGAGTCCAGGTCGATCATGCCGTCCTGCGGATCCGTCTGAGACTCTCCGTCGGAAGCCATATTAGCCTCGTTCTCCTCATCTTCAGCCCATTGTTGCAGAAGACTCTGTTGTTCATCTTTACTGCGAGTATGTTTTGCCGGTGTCATGTTTAAAGTGCTGAACGACACGCGGTTCTGTGTTCGAAGGCGTCTCGGTGTTTGATGTAAGAGATTTTCGAAGTTGTTGTAGTTGTGAAGAATTTTGCGCAATTGTTTGACGGTTGCAGGTTGTTGGGGCGGAAAGCTTTTCTTAAGTAGAACAGAGGACAAAGAAGCCGCCCCAGCGACAAATTGAATGTTTGTTATTAACAAGCGCAACATACGCATGCATCCACCCCAATCAAAGTGTGAATCAACTTAGTTGCAAACTTGGGTTTAGAGCCTAGGAACGACTCCAAGGCCGCAAAATGTCTCCAAGTATAAAGTACCACCCTGAGCAGGGCAATTTTGACGGTTGGGCAGAATGAGAGTATTGAGCTGGAAGTAATAAGTAATTTCTGCTGTCCCTAGGACTCTTTCTCTTTGGAGAGCTCTTGTGCTATCACTAATCTGGGTATTATGTGAATAATCCAGGTTTGAAGATAGTGGTTAGACCCGATCAGTTCAATCTTTGGTTTGAAGTTCTTTAGGAGAAATATTTAGTTTTTTCTTGACAATGTGGGCTTTGTGATCAAAGATCCCTTAGTCAAAGAAGCTCTAAAACGAGTTAAAATTTCTTTGGGTCAAAGACTCTCACGTACGATGTCTGTATCCAAAGATGTGCTTTTGGCCTGAATGAAGTGAGCCTTAACAGGCACTTATAGGCTCTAATTCACAACTATGATGTTGGATAGGCCAGATGTTGATTCACAGCGTCAAGTGCGCAACCAGAGGTATTCATAAGAGCTTTCAACAAGCTGCTGAACCTCTTGGTATCTATTCAACCGTTCTTCTGAAGATTCAACGAACAACGTCAACTTAAGCGTTGTATCTTGCAATAAGTCAAAGCCAGCTCCTGCGAGGTAGCACTTTTACTCATACATAATGTCAAGTGGCTCTGCATTAAATGCAAATTACTTTGGCAACGTGCTGCCTATCCCAGGTCATGACCAGTTCAGGGGGCTTGGCCCGCGAAGCAAGTAAGATACCCGATATTCTCTCTACTTTTCCTACTATGGCGTTTTCCCCTATTGCCCGTATACACAACTTATCTAGGGAGCTTCATTTATTTTGGCTCTTGTTTCCTTGAACCTTCTTGAAAAGTCACAGCTTACTTAAACTCTTCGCAGTCCCTCAAACTGGCGTGACGGAGAGGGCCAGGTTGTGATCCGCGGACGGCCCATCAACGTGAAATGGCTCATTAGTGCTTTCATGCTTCCCAGCGGCGCGGAATACAAGAAATTCTGTGGATTGGTTTGTGCTCACACAGCACTAAATGCAGGATACCAAAATGTCCACATTCGGCAAGTCTCTCCTTTCTAATTCCAACCCCAAAGCTAACATCAGAGAATAGATCCGTTCTCCATAACACCACCAATAACAGTCGTCGCATTCCATTCAACCAACAACCAGCTGGCGAGAGAGACTGGCACATTACCGCAGACTTTGGACCACCCGGTGGCCAAGTGATTCCCCAAACTGCACATATTTATATCGGTCCTTTGAGTGAATGGCGCGGTATGAAGGAGTCGGTAACTACTACCACCATGGGACTCTGGAGACCTAGCTACATGTCTCCCATGCCATCTATTCAGTGGTTCCCGATCCGAGACAGGAGCGAATTCGCACGCCCATCTGCAAATGAGTTCGGCCGCAGACCTGCAAATAGCTTTGGCAGGCAACAGCAACCGCAACGAAACCCAACTATTAGATTTGCTTAATGTGGGGCAGAGCCGAAACAACTTACACACTTGCATTTGCAAAAACAAGTTGTACTGGACAGCTTTTCTTTGTTACTCGGACACCCATTTTGGATATTGCATCTTCAGGGGCTACGAGTACTTACTCACCACCTTTTGGAAAGGGGCAGAGCTAGCCTTCTGATTAGCCAATTTTGCGACTTCAACTATTGCAACTCCACGATTTCCTCCTATTCTTCAGCGACAATTTACTCACCCCTTTTTGGAAAGGGGCAGACCAAGCCATCCGATTGGTCAATCTCGCGACTTCGACTTTCACAACCCCACGATTTTCTTTCCTTGCCATTCCATTCTTCAGCAACAACTTACGATACCCCTTTTTACGATGATACGATACCCTTTTGCGATACTACTCTTACCTCTCACTCGTCCTTTGGATTTTTGGAAGCGCAGAATACGGCATTTTCGCACAGCAGGGAGGTGGTATGCATCACCCCTCATCTCTCTCTCTACATTGGGCACAGTGTCCATCTAACTAGCAACTTTGGAGTTTGGGGCGCATTGGATAATCATACTTTCCCGACACTTTTCCTTCAACATTCTTACAGGCTTTCGACACCGATATTCTCTTTCGACACTCCGAAAGAACTCGCTCATTGTTTTCCTTAATTATCAGGTGAAGACCTGATTTTTTGGGGAGGTCTCGTCCCACGCGTCCCCGGAACATTATGGTCTCCACCTGGTAATTACTCCCATTGGATATCACGGAATAGGAATTCAGGAGCGCTGGATACCTACACATAATGAATTAGGCTACTACACGTTACTAGCATGCTGGCTCTCGATACCTCGAGAGGGCTGTGCACTTTGACTTCTAGATAATCAAGCTTATTTCCCCAAAATAACATGACTCGGATCTCCGTGTGAACATTAATATTGATCTCGCAAGCTGTAACGGAGATTACACGCACCAAGCTATTAACATATTATTATTTTTCTTATAAATTTATTTTTTGCAAGCTCTAGGGCTTTAAACCTGTGAAACTCATGTAAACATTGAACCTTTATGCTATACTAGCGCAACTTTCGGTATGTATCAGAGCTCTATCAACGCTTCTGCCTTCCTTTATAGTCCTAGGCTCAATAAGGAAGTAGAATGGAAAAAGGGGGAGAAGGGAAGAGAAGTGGGAGAAAAGAAATACCTTGAATCCCACCTCTTGAATACATAAATGATCATCCCACCACGCCGTATCATTCTCTTGTCCGCCTCGAAGTTCGCCCCCAGCTCAGGACTGACGAGCCACTAGTCCTCGATTGAGGTGACCCAGATCTTTCTCTGCTTCCCTCGGCATCCTTTAAACCCTTCTCCACATCATTCTTAGCGTGTAATTTGCGAACCTCTTTTTTCGTGCGCTTTATAGTCCACAATTTCGAAAATCTGCCCTTTATAAAGCTGAGCTTCGATATCGCGTCGCACTTCAGAGCCACCAGAATGCACGGCAAGGAGATGGCGGCTGTTATGGGGACTATAGATGCATGAGTCAAAAGTCCATTTTAAGATGGCGGATAAATACATACACATATATCGCAGCACAAAACTGAGTGTCAGTGCTGGGAATTCAACGATTTGGATAGCGAAGAACGAGGACAGGAATGAGAGTGGCAGCTATCGTAGCCGTTAGCGTTTGCATTTTCAAATTAGTGGTCGGGCCTCACGAAGATGATTGTAATGATCGTGAAGAGCAGAATTGCCTTTCCTTGAGTAGTAGTTTCCTTTGCTTGATGTCTCTGAGAGCGTGCTTCGGCAACATTGGCCTGCTTCTGCTTGAGATCGAGAAGATCTTTGAGCTTGAAATACACCTCTTAGTTTCAGCGTGCATCTCGATTAGGAAAGGGCACTCACTGCGATGTAGACTTTCTCGGCACGTCGATCAAGCGCCTTGATTTCGTTTTCGTGCAAGGACATACTATCATACAGGGAGGTGGGTCTGAAAAGGGAAATATGATTAGATTCATCGACGGCTTTCAATTGGTCTCGTAAAATCATCAGAATCATGTTCAGCTCGTCCCTCACGTCCTTGACAACTTCAAGCTGCTCGGTTTCTCTGTGGATGCTAAAAGTACTTTCGTCGACATTAAGTGTAGCTTTTGAATTCCCTTTGGCGGCTTCTTCGGCTTCTTCGGCTTCGTCCCTAACAGCTTGAGTGAACTCTCGGAAAAGATGAGTTTCTATATTGGCCTGATGCTGAATTAGTACGGGTACTTAAACTGTCAAGGATTGCTTACCACTTGGCCAACGATGATTTCGTAACAACCAGGGAATGGGAGATTTCCGTCGTGGGAAAGTGTAACTGCAAAGCAAAGGCTTGCACACGCATTTACGATGAATTCGACTAGCTTGTATCCATTTTGTCCACGCTTCGAATTATCGCTTCGAGTACATCAGTCTTATTGTTAGTATCAAGATCATCTTTCTTTGGCTCGGTCCACCGCTGGGGAAAACTTGTAATAACGGTGTCTGGATGAGAATTAGCCTGATTTTATAGAAACTAACGATTATTACTTACTTTCGTCCAAAATCCATAACCAAAGTTGGTCAACCATCAATACGGGGTGCATGGTACTGTTTGTAAAGTGTTGATGAAAATATTTGTATGGAATTTGGTCAACATCTCTTGTCTCGGTACTTTGCAAAGTGCTGTAATACGATTGATCAAGAGTCCGCCGAACGTGAAGTGGGTGTTCGTCGTATAAGTACTTCCAGACTAGTCTCTCATATCTGTCCGATTTCTCCAAGGCAACGTTTGGACCCGAGATTTTCTTGCTGTTCTTAGCTTGAGTCACGTCCTTTATAATCCAATTGATCTTCTGTCTTTCGTCTTCTGTCGCCCAATTCAGATACGGCATCTATAACTTGTTAGTATGCAAAAAGAAGAATGAGTATTCATCGAGAACTCGCCGTGAGCAGCATTCCAGGGTCTTGGTGAGATCTATCTCTTCGGGGTGCAATTCCTGATAGGCTTAATTAATCAAATATATTGTTAGTGGAGGCTAAACCTACTCGTCGAGACTTTCTGGCAGCCCGGTTTCATGAACCATCCGTGGATAATTGATTGTCCTGCTAGATGTTGTCTCTCAGTCCACACTTCAGGTCGTAGAATTGCTCTTGCTGCTTCTGGCATCTCGAGGTCGCAGTAGTGTTTGTTCATGAGTATCTTTTGCCGATCAATTTGATATCCAAGAACTACTTAGGTAATAAGACTCACCTCCACCCATCTCATCTGTGATTTGATCAGCATAGAACCAGAGAGGAGATAGCTTGTCTTGTCTCAACTCACGTTATTTGCTGGAAGGTGCAGCCATCTTAGTTTCTTTTGATTTCGGCTCTCGACGTTCGCATTAGCACCCTCTGCCTCTGATGGAAGCTCTCCCTTTACACCAGCCATGATACTATCAAAGCTCTGCTTCGAAAGCATTCTGTCCACGTAAACCTTTTTGTGGGAATAGAGACCAGATTTCTTGTGCACAAAGTCAACGATCGCCCCAAAGAAACCTCCGTCAATTCGTGCGATCTCTGGCAATGATTCTGTGGATATCATTCTAGACTCAAAGTCTCGAAGCATGTCAGCACTTTCAATGTGTCCAGAATTTCTTGCCAAGTGCTGAGCTCTATATCCATCCAGGTTTGTGGCATCGACAAAGGCTCCCCCGTCCAGCAGCGTTTTTATCATCTCTTTGTGTCCATTGCTTGCAGCGCTTTGCAATACAGTCGTAGCATTTCTTGCCTGCGAGTTAATGTTCGCACCGCTACGTATGAGCTGCTCAGCAATCTGGCAATGTCCCCCAATGGCAGCAAAGTGTAACGGGGTCAATTCGTCCACATTTTCCCTGTCGCAATTATCTGTACCCTCTAACAGTATCTGCACTGCCCTCAGATGCCTATTTCTCGACGCCCAATGCAAAGGCATGTTTCCAATTGAGTCCAGTGAATTTAATTCTTCCGAACAACCCCTTTGGTCAGTTAGTTGCTTTAAGAGTTGATAATAACCCGATTCAGCAAGTATACGTGAAAGGGTAAATCCAGATGGCTTATCCTCCTTTGGATATCTGATTCTCCAGTAAGCATCGAACCACTTTTCTCTTAATGTTGAACTCTTTCGAAAGAATTCATTGCTTAAAGCATCGCCGAGCACCGCTTTTTCTGACGCTAATCGGCCATGTTCCATCCAAAAAGCAAGTGGGTAGTCCAAATATGAGCTCGAATTGGTCCACATCTGAGGTGTATAGATATGTTTGAAGCAATGCTCTGCTACTGCAGCGTGGAGAGACTTTGGGTCAATCTGATCTTCTTGGAGAAACGTTCTCACATATTGCCTTGCCGTGTCATGTATAAACCAAATCCAACCCTCAGTGGAGATGTCAAGAAAGGGGCCAGTGGCCTCAACAAAAGGTTTAAGTCTGATAATGGGGTCTGAATTAGCTTCAGGCAATGGGAATGGTTTCACCAAGAAACGTAATTCAGAAAGATTCAATGGCCGCATCGCAACAGATACGGAAGTTAAGATAGCCCTCCCCACTGTGTTTCTCAATCCAGAATCTCTCGTCAAGCTTAGCTTGTAGAAGTCTTCCAACTGACTTGGTACCGTGTCCAGAAATGTAGCAAGGGTTTCGTTATTAGTTGCCGTCTTAAGTTCCCTTATAGCGAGCTTTATCCAGGGTAAGCGTCCTTGCGCTTTTTCAACAAATCGTTCCTTGAGCTTATCCGCGAATTGTTTATCAAGACCTAGTACCTTGGGAGAACTGATATCTATGAGCCTCCTGGATTGTTCTTCCGAACTTAGATTGATCGAAATGTCCAGAGCCATGCTCAGTTGTTGTGACAAGCTTTCATCACTTCTGCTAGTAATGAATATGCCAATTTTGGTTCTCAAGTTCGGTCGCAGGGGCTCGAGGGGTGGGGGCGAGGTCTGGACCTTCCGCTCAGCAGTTTTCCCTCTTCCAACCTTCGTTTTCCCTTGATTGGTGCTACAGTAGGACGGCTCGCTGGAAACGTCGCTCCAAGAGCCGGATTCCGAGCCAGAAGCAGCTTTTACTCTGACTCTACGGTGTTGCTTATAACGACTCTTGCTGCCAGAAAAGACCTTCTTTCCTATTCTTCGGCCTAGTCTGAATCTGCGAGCGCGATGTCGACGCGTATTACTGTAGTCGGAATCATGAGCATCAAATCCGGAATTGGAAGAGGAAAGGCTTGATTCGTCATCGATACACATGCGCTTCGGCTTTCTAAGAGAACTCGGTCTCGGTCCCTGTGACATCTTCATCTTTTGATTCCTTTCCATTGCTCGGTAGTGGTATAGCATAATTGGATTGATACCTTCCCGAGGAGAACGTTGCACATAGATTATAAGTTTTATAGTCTCTCTCAAACCTACTCTGATATCTCTTTCGACTCTGTCAATTTGTGCGAGTGTCCAACCATAATTTCCATCAGGTTCTTGGGCAGCTAATTGTGCCAAAAGTGCAGTAACTTGGCCTTGCTGAAATGGGGCTAATGCGGTCTCCTTTTCTGATATGGACAGCCGAGCCTCGTTTAGTTTCTGGGTCTGTTTAAAAATATCTTGTTGCGCCAAACGCTCGTCAACGACTTCAGCCTTTGCCCAGGTAGGTTTATCTTGTGGATCCGTTGGGGTAGCTTTCTGGATTGAATACGCTCGGTATTGTGTCAATTCCTTCTTACAATTTTCTGCTGTTAACTTCACTGATGGCGTACTATCCACTACTTGTGTAGAGTTGAACTGGGGCCTAGGAGACCGTGTTAGTATTGCTAAGGGATATAAGTTATGTTAACGGTACGCGCTTGATATGCAGCATGCTGCATCAAAGTTTCAAGATATTTTGAACAGTATCTCGCGAGTGATAAGAATCATAAGATACCCGTTGACACAAGAAATGAAAAGGATTAAGACGTGCCTCGGTTTTTGCCCAAATGGTGGATGAGGACCAAGGGATCGAAAACCTGGGGGTGGAGGAGGCTGGCGCTGTGCGTCATGTTTTGCGTCAACTCTACCTACCTTATAAGCATCGGCAAGTTGCTTGTCAATCGTAAGAGCTGGCGGTTTTTCATAACGTTCGTGAGGACTGTAGAGACCACTTCCACCATGCACTAATTGTATTACATTATCTTCATATAGGTGGATTCAAATAGACACTTACGGTGTACCGAAGATGTCGAGCCGACAAGTGAAGCTTGTCCAGGGAGAGGATGGCGGATAAATTGAGGGATACCAGTAATGTAAGGCTGAAGGAGATGTATAAAGTCCTCGTGTAACTGACTGCATTCATCAAGACCATCAATTACCAGGTAGGCAGTTCTGACTGAGTCGTGGCTAAGAAGTTTAATTATGTGACGCCACAAAACCGTTAAATCCTCAGATGAGAAGTTCTCTGCTTCCTCCCACTGCTTGGCCCTCGCTGGAGATGGCCTAACAGGAATGTGCGGCAGTTGTTGCAGAAGCTGATGCAAAAGGCTACTTAGAATGAATGCTGCAGATTGATGATTCGATCGAGAGCGCTGACAGAAGAAATATGCCATAGGATTTCCATTGTGTCTCGGGGGTCTTTCTCTTTTAGAGTTTATTTTGTTTCGTAGTTTTTGGATAGAGGCTAGCTCTTGAATCAGAAATGTAGATGCGGCCGTTTTCCCTACTCCTGCATCTCCGTGTAGCCATAGGACCTGTGATTTCGGCCCGTTGAGCCATTTCGTAAGGTTACTGTTCTCGAGTATCCAAGAGCCCTGCTCCCTTGGGAGAGCGTCGATCTTCCGCTCAAGTATTGATTTGCACTTGATATTATGAGGGAGAACTTTGAGAAGATCTTCATTCTCATTTGCTGTCGCTTGTGTGTCGCCAATTGCAATTGAAGTTGTATCGTCGAGTCGGGCTGAAACTCTGATTGGTGCTTCTTGAATGAAGCCCTTCACTACCTTACAACTTTTCCGGAAGAAAATCTCCGCACCGCCGTTCGCGTTGCTTAGAAAAATAGTTTCTGCCAAAATTTTCGCTGGAGGGAAGCCAGGAACGATAAATGAAGAGCTGTCAGGGTTGTCAGGAATGTTAGGGTAATCAGAACTATGAGAAGCTGTTGCGGCCTTTTGGGAGTCAGCATGGACCCATGACAAAAGCCCTACAAGTATATATACGAACCACTGTCGCTATATCACCTTCATTAGTCGGCTGGATTATACCATTGCACGTTCTGAGGTAGAGTGAAAGTAATAAACGTAAGGAACGCCGTTTCGCTGGGAGAAGATGGGAAGGATATCGAGAATCTTGGAACATGGAAGAAGGCTCTGCATCGAGCTCAGCTGGAAACCGGAAGCCCGCTCTGCAACCTTTGCCGCAGCCACAAGTCAGCATGAGCCGGCCCAATCAATCATCGCCACAATAGACTGCAGATTTGGATCAGAACAAGAATATTGTGTCCCTGTGCCCTATAGGAGAGCCATGCCATACCATGCCATGCCATTAGCTATGCCATTCTGCCTAGCCATTGCTAAGCCATGGACTTAGTACTCAGCCTTTCCATAGCCTTGTCAGAGCACTTGGTTAGCCTAAGTCTAGCCAAAGGGGTGGCTTGGCGATACTTGGGCTATTCAATGCGCTGTGGACACATAGAGCCTCAGCCTCGGAAATAGTGGAGAGGCGAGGCATCAGCTGATTTTGAACATGTAAAGGTCTTGCTTACGGTACTGGTGGTACAGCTTCTCAAATAAATGGTGGACTGAGTGAGACTGAGACTCTTCTGGTCAGGCGGGGAAATTTTCAGGGTCTGGAGAGGGAGGCCTGCAGGATCCCTGAAGCCACCTGAAGCTGCACTGTACTGTAACATCTGCAAAGAAGAGCGCCATGGAACCTCGGTCGGGGATATTGAACAACGTACAACGTGTCCGTCCGCGGATAGAAGTAGAACCGAATCGTGTGCTCATGTAACTCCACATGGGAGTATTGCTCTAGCTGCAGGAAGGAGATAGAGTAAGAGGAGAGAAAAGATTTTGGGGAAGGAGGGGAGATCTGGGGACGTTGCACAAAAACTATTCTATGCACGTCATGATTGGTGGTTCCTGCAGCAGTCGCAGGCGCTACTGGCTCCGCTCCATACCTACTGTAACGGCCCGAGCCAGATCTCAATCGACCGTTTCGCTTCCGGGTTGCCTCTTTCTCTCTTTCGTCAAATGCAGCATTTCGATATCTTCAATTCAGCCTATCAATGTCGTATTGGCGATACAAGTAAAATGGCTCGGTCCGCGGCGCTCTGCTAGTTACAGTACCGACCGGTCCGTTTCGAGCGTCAGCAGGAGGAGAATATTTGCTGTTGAATCGTTGCGCCCACGTTGCACGACGTAGGGGACTGACGGGGTGTAATGGTGCAAAGGCCTCGGCCTCGCAGCTTTTGTACAATACTCTCATGCAAGCCCATTCTACTGCTTTCGGAGGAACTTTCATGACGCTTCGTTGACAGGATACGAAGTTCATGTGCAAGCCATGTCAAAAGAGTATTCCTGTTGCCGCGATCATGCCGGGGAATCCAAAAGAGGAAGAATGAGGCTCTCGGCATGGCTGAGTATGGCGACAAAGTACAGAGTTTGACGGCCTACTGCAGTATGCAAATAAAAGGGAACAATATCGCGCGCGTCGTTGAACTCCGGCGGAATGTAACCGCATGGTCTGATTTGGGTAACCCAATACTATCAGCGCCAGCTTTATCGATACTCGAGGGTATGAATCGGCGCCAAGTGTGATATTGCCAGAACGATGCTCCAATTTCTCGTATTCCTGACGTATATGAAGGGGAATTCCTGGAGGCAAAGATCAAAATCGAATCAAACACAGCCGGACAATCTTCTGAGAACATCCCTCAACTCCAACATGCCTTCAGCTGTTTCCGCTTTGGTCTTCGGACTCCTCGCGTCCACAAGCGTTGCTATGAGCATTCGAAACAACAAGCTCTCCGTTCGTCAAGGTAATCCCGCCATCAAAAACCCGCATGGAGTTCAAACTAATATTTTCTGTCATTAAAGCGCCAGCGTATTCATACCTCGGTTGCTACACAGAGGGTACTGGTGTTCGAGCACTCGGCGCAGCATCCGTAACGAACTACACCACCATGACCATCGAGACATGTGCATCCTTCTGCACGCCCACGTACACTCTGTTCGGAGTAGAATTCGGGGGAGAATGCTGGTGTGCGGACGTTCTCGGGAATGGAGCAGTCGAAGCTCCAGCTACGGAGTGTAACTTTGCTTGTGATGGAAACGCAACCGAGATTTGCGGAGCAAGTAATAGACTGAGTATCTATACTACTGCTGGAGCAGCACCCGCACCCCCAGCTCATGTCCTTACCGCTGGCGCATACAGCAGATTTGGCTGCTACACGGAAGGGAATGGTACCCGAGCTTTGTCTGGAGCTACCGAGGTCGACTACTCCACCACTGGTATGACGGTTGAGAAGTGCGCTGCCTTTTGCACAACTCATGGTTCGGCGTTGATGGGCGTGGAGTATGGCGGGGAGTGTTATTGCGGGGACGAGACTGCGTTTGCTGCCAGCGGTTCACTGGCAGCTCCCGATGCTGACTGCAACATGCTCTGCGACGGCAGTCCAAGCGAATTCTGTGGCGCCGGGGACCGCCTGGACATTTATCGCAGCAACAGCACTCTGGCGTAATCAAGACGTTGAGGGTGGGGGCGATGAATTGTACGGAGGTGGAGGAAGGAACGAAGAATATACACTTCGCTTCAATTCACCACGCCTAGACTTTCCTTGCATGTTAGTACTCAATAGTGGCTTTTATAAAAATACATTTGGACTCACCGAGGGCAGGCTTTTGATTGGTGCCACAATGCAAGACGGTTCCATTTCAGCCTCGTGCTGAGATAAGCCTACTGTTCCTCTTCGTGTTAACTCCTTGCAATTTACAAATAAATGAACCTTATGAATAGAAATCTTTCGAATGAATAAAATAACAGGCTCTTCAGCTCGTTTTACAAGACGATTTTGAAAGACAGAAATTTATGGAAGATTTCTCATGTCTCCCGAGTGCATGAGGAACTTCTCTCATCTACAGGCCACGCGTCTAATCAGACCACCGATTTCAGAGTCTCAAAAATGTCAATAAAAACAAGAAAATGCAACATTTTCATCGACAATGTCACAGAACTCACTGGAGAATTTGACGTCGAGTCATCACCTTTGAATAACTTCATTCAACCAGCAACTTTCGACGCCCAGGAAGCAATTTTCCCTCCTGGCTCGAGAACTCCCATTGTATGGGTTTACTACAAAGACAACAGTACAACAACCGACCCCCAATCCTACAAAAATGACGGTTCAGATGAACTTTACACCATGGACCTCGTCATGGCGGGAAATGAAGAAGATAAAGTGCTGAATATTATACGTAAAGCGCAGGAGACTTGGAGAAAGAGATAGAAATGCTAACAATAACGCAGCTCCCACAAGCGCCCAGCCATTCTGGGATGGATCTGACTACACCCATTCGGTGATTGATTTCACCATGACAGACAAGACGTGCAGATACCGGAGAGTTGGGGTTCTGGTGTATTCGTGGAAGGTGCCGGATTATCTTGATGACAAGATTACGTACCGATTAAAGCTGAGTACAAGGACTTCGAACGAGGAGCATCTGAGTGGCCCGTTGCGGATCGAGGCGGGGAGAAGTGCTGGTGATGGCGGCTCTCGAAGTAGGATGGTAGTAGGTTCCGGGCTGGTTTGTCTCGTTTTCGTGTTTCTGGTGTTTTCAAGGTGGCTTGTACGATATTTTCGAAAGCGAAGAAGAGGGTATGTAGTGATGGGATGACGTGATGGAAAGGCCTAATGTCGTTGTTCCTTTCCACTCAGGTCCAAAGACTGCAGAGGCGAAGCTTTCGGCGTCAGCCCTGGACGCATCAGTGTTGGCATTGTTTTGGGAGCATTGGATGGAAAGGATGAGAACCACCATCACACAGAATGCTTTCTAAAACGCATTGGAATTGTTACGTCTTTCAATTTGACCAATCTTGTGACAAAACCGTACGATATGGAAAGTTGTACCACCATGAGATACCAATTCAGGAAGACTTCCACAAATGTGACATCCAGGTGGCAGATCTGCGCTGAGATTTTCCCCTGTAAAGAGCTCTCGGAGAGCTCTAAGCAATCCATAACGAGCTTCCATTGTTGATAAAAGACAAAGCGCAAGAATACATGCATCCCTTCTGATGGGTTTACATGAAACTGGCTGAACTGGAGAGGAGGAGCTCCAACTAAATGAAATATCGCCTCGTAATAAAACAAATATAAAATAATCTTAAGCGCGAACATTGTACGCAGGAAACTTCCGGTATTGTCGTTCCGATGCGAAAGGGAAAACGCGACAATGATCAATAATTTATTACTCAAGCCAAGGAAATGAGCTGAAAGCCAGGGCAATAATACTGGCTTCAGGAACCTTCACCCACCAAACCCAAGCGTGCCACGCCACGTTTTGGCGGCCCGCCAAGGACAGCAGTAGTGTAAAATCGATCAAGATGATAAGATTATTAATACAGAGGAGGCCCTGGAATCTAGGTATTATTCTTTGTAAAGATACAGTACTGCAGGTGTATAATTACAAATCCAAATTTTACTGTAGATTTGAGTGTGGAATCGCGAGACACCGTCATTGGGTACCATCCCGTCATTTTCCGGGGCAAATACATACACGAATACTGGACTGGTCCCGGCTCCCTTCACCGTCACAAGCGAAACGGACTTATTTTATACTCATTTGCGCATCCACAGCTGGACTCCGTACTTCCAGCCCGTAACCCGTATCACTCACAACAACCCCCTTATGCTCTCATGATGATGAGTGAGGAGGCATGTTCATTCCATTCTTTCAAGTAGCATCTACCTCTTCAGCTCTAGACGCAGACTTCTTCCCTCCCTCCCACGACGCGCGAACCACCGAGAGATCCTGCCAAGTTTGT